>JASDQU010790062.1:49724-65307 GCA_032191745.1 Picea mariana | reverse complement strand
TTTGCAATATTAGGAATATCATTTGTTTCTAGCTCATAGGAATTTTACATTCAACCTAACTTTTGCTAGATACCTTGACTTTTTCTCATGGCTCACAATGTTTGACTAGGCTCATAGAGCTTGTATGTTCCCCCTGACATTTGCACTAGTCTGTCTATGCTCACAGAGGTTGTACGTTCCCCCTGACTTTTGCACTAGACTGTCTATGCTCACAGAGGTTGTACGTTCCCTCTGAATTTTGCATTAGACTCACATAGAATCTCGTTCATGCTGACTTTTGGTTTGACTAACAGAGGTTGTACGTTCCCCCTAGCTTTTGTCAATACCTCACAAGACTGGTTGATTCTCCAATTCTCCCTGGCTAGCCTCAGGGTGGCCCATATGACCTCTCATTGGAGAATGATTTTCGATGCTACCCAATTTAACACTCCCTCTCAGCAACGGATTCATTCTCAGCCACACCAAGCTTGCCTCTCAGCTACACAAATTGTCTCGAGGTCAAAGGCTTGGTCAGGATATCAGCTAACTGCTCACTCGTGGCTATGTACTGTAACTTTACAGTTTTTCTTTGGACCAAGTCTCGGATGTAGTGATACTTCATGTCAATATGTTTTGACCTGTCGTGAAATACCAGGTTCTCTGTCAATTTTATGCAACTTTGATTATCACAGTGAACCACCATCATCTTGAGCTTATCACCAAACAACCCAAAAACCAATTTTCTGAGCCATACTGCTTCTTTGCTAGCATCACTTGTTGCAATGTACTCAGCCTCTATTGTACTCTGTGCAATGGATCCCTGCTTTCAGCTTGACCAAGAGATCATAGCGGATCCTAAACTGAAGCAGTATCTGGAAGTACTCTTCTGATCCACTGGGCTTCCTGCCCAGTCAGCATCTGCATACCCATGCAGAAATAAACCACCACTGGATCTATATCTCAAACCATAAGTAATGGTTCCTCTGAGATATCTCAAGATGTGTTTTGCTTCCACCCAGTGTCTTTGTCTCAGTTCAATCATGAAATGACTCATTGCAATCACTGGATAGCATATATCTGGCTTAGTGTGGATCATGTGCATCAATGATCCAATCAGCTGCCTATACATGGTGGGATCCACCAAATCTAAACCTGTATCAAAATCATGCAGCTTCCTCAGGTTGGTAACCATTAGAGTAGACATGGATTTGCAATCCATCATACCAAACCTCTTTAGTACATCCACTGTGTATTTTCCTTGTGCCAGAAGTATCTCGCTCTGTCTTTGCCACACTTCCAATCCTAGGAAGTAATGCATCAAGACTAAGTCTTTCATCTCGAATTTTGAGGTTAGATCCCTCTTAAACCAAGCTATTATCCCTTCATCTCCTATTAGAAAGAGATCATCAACATACATGATTAGTATAATAGGTTGGTTACCTCTTACCTTGAAGTACATATTTGCATCAACATCACTTTTCTAAAAGCCCGGGCTTTTAAGAAATCCATCAATCCTGTCATACCAAACTCTAGGAGCCTGATTAAGACCATACAAGTCCTTCCTTAACTTGCATGCATGAGTGCCTTTGTTATGCAGTATAAAACCATTTGGTTGTTCCACAAATACCTCTTGTTCAATATTTCCATTCAAGAATGTTTTTTTTACATCCATCAGATGTAGCTTCCAACCAAGTATGAAAGCTAAAGAAATAATAGATCGAATGGAGGTATACCTGGCTACAGGAGAAAAAGTCTCTTCATAGTCGATTCCTTCTTTCTGAGTGAAGCCTCTGACTACAATCTTGCTTTGAAATTTTCCACACTTCCATCAGCTGCATGTTTGATATTGTAGATCCATTTGGAAGAAACCACTAACTTTTCTTTTGGCCTTGGCACAATGTCCCAAACATTGTTTTTTATAATAGACCTTTATTCCTCAAGCATGGAATCCTTCCATACTTGTAATTTATCTGCTTCTTCAAATGAAGAAGGTTCGGCATCACTAATGTTGCTCATCAGTGCAACATAGCCTCCAAACCTATGAGGCCTCTTCCTTTCCCTGAAAGTTCCTTTGGGAGTCGTTATCCTTTCTGCTTCCTGCACCATTTCTTTAAGCCACCCTGGCTTCCTTTTGGCTAGAGGTTCTTCAAGAGTTCTTTATAACACTTCAATGGGTTCTAGGGGCTCATTACTTTGACCTTCACGAGGTTCCTCCCTCTGATCATCTGAGTCTTCATTTTCAAAAGAGGGTGAAGTTGGCTGAACTGCTTCTGAATCCTATTGAAGCTCTCTGGATTTCTTAAATGCGGCTTCCTCATGGAATGTCATATCTCTGCTTACCTCTATTTTCCTATGACCTGGTAAATAAATCATGTAAGCCTTGGAGTTCTCACTGTACCCCAAAAAAACCTCTTTCTTGCCTGAGGGTTCCATCTTTGTCCTCTTTTCCTTAGGGAAATGAATATACACAGGACATCCAAATATCCTTATATGCCCTACTTTAGGTTTGATCCATTAGAAGACCTATTCAGGAGTCGTGTCCTTCAAGATAGCATGTGGAAACTTGTTCTGAATATACATGGCAGTGGAGGTAGCTTCTGCCCATAAAGAATTTGGTAGATCCTGGTCAAACATCATTGCTTTCGTTGCCTCACAAATTGTCCTGTTTTTCCTCTCAGCAACTCCATTTTGTTGAGGGTTATATGGCACGGTCAACTGTCTCTTGATTCCTGTTGACATACAGAAATCCTCAAACTGAAGAGATTCAAACTCTCCTCCATTGTTTGTTCTAAGGATTCTGATGTGTTTCCCTGTCTTCTTTTCAATAAAGACTTTATACTCTTTGAATTTATCAAATGTGTCACTTTTAGCTTTAAGAAAATATATCCAACATTTTCTTAAGTAATCATCAATAAAAATGACATAATACAAACAACCACTGAGTGAGGGAGATGACATGGAACCACATACATCAAAATGAACCAGATCTAAGATGCCTTGAGCTCTGTTGTCACTACTAGGAAATGATTTCTTTATATTTTTACCTAGCATGCATCCCTTACAAATTTCATTTTTACTAAGAGAAATAGAGAGCATGCCACTTACCATGTTCTATAGATCTGGAAGAGCTTTGTAATGAATATGTCCAAGTCTTCTGTGCCACAACTCGCTGGAGCTAGTCGCATCATGAGCCAATGCCTGAACTGATTTTCTTGACATGACGTATAGTCCTCCACTGTGAGTTCTCATGGGTTATGATGTACTTAAGTGGCTACCTTTAGCCCATAGTAGTGCCTTCATGTCTTTAAAGATCAACCAATATCCCTTTTACTCAAGGGTTGCAACTGATAGTAGATTCTTCTTGAGCCCTGGAACATATAATACTTCATCAATATGAAGTCTAGCCCCAGATTCCAATCTTAAGGATATAGATCCTAATCCCTCTATCTTGTAACATTTTTCATCCCCAAGCTCGACCTGCTCTACAGAAGATTTTGTCTCGAAATCTGAGAGGATATCCTTGTACCATGTCATGTGCTTTGATGCACCACTGTCTACTAACCAAGTTTTCGGCCCCATGGAAACTGGACTGGATAAGGTAGAAACCAAATAATATTCTTTCCTATTTTATTTCTCATTAGAAGGACTTTTCTTATTTCTTTTGGATTCATCATTCTCAACAATTGACACATGATGTTTCCCTTTCCTAGGAAATTTCTTTCTAAACCAACAACCTTTAGCAAAATGACCCAACTTATTACAACTAAATAATTTAATCTTAGATGTATCAATATTCTTTCCTTTGAATGTACCTTTGGTGTTTGGCTTCCACTGAGAGCCTTTCTGGAAAGTGCCTTTCTTCTTTCCCTTGAATCTTGATGCTAAGGATGAGTGCTCTTCTTTCGTTGGCTCACTCCTAGTAGCTATGTGACTCTCCTCCTGGAGGAAATCATGCCATAACCTCTCAAACGTGGGTTGAATCTCTCTCCCACTTACACTGGATAAGAAGGTCTCCCATGAAGAAGGAAGACCGTAAAAAATGGCCTGCACTAAATCATCATTGTCCACTATCACCCATGTAACCAAAAGTTGATCTCTGATCTGAGCTATCCTAGAACAAAAAAATTCCATTGATTCACCTTTCTCCATCTTTAAATACTTAATCTTGTGCTTAAGTGTCCTCTTTTGACTTGGAGCCTATTTCTCATACAGATTCACCAAGGTATCCATACAGTCCTTGGAAATCATCAACGAAATCATTGCAGGCATTATACTGTATATGACTGAGTCAAAAATAATTCGCTTGGCCTTTGATTAACTCTTCCTGAAGGTCGTTCTTCCTGCATTATTCATTGGTTCCTCCACCAATGTGGTCACATACTGCTCAAGATCATGCTCTTGCAAGATATTTGTTATACGAAGCTTCCACACATTAAAGTTGGTAGCTCCTTCGAGCCTGTCTTTGGCCCTAACTGAAATGGAGGATGCCATGGTCCTCACACTGGAAACTTAATCAAGCTTGCCTGGATCTATGTGTACATGTTGTTGCACTTCAACACGTTTAACACACCCTAAGTTCTGATACCATGTTAAATTATTAGCTTGATTTCTTATGCAGATTAATTCTTTTATTTTCTTCAATACTTTGATTCCAGCTCAATACACTTCAACAATTACAAATAATAATCGAATAGAAATAACTATTTAGATAAGTAAAAATGCATATTAACAACACATATACCCTGGGGAGACCCTGTACAGGGAGAAAAACCCCAGCAAACAATATTCCTTTATTGCATTAATAATGTAAGATCTCTTACAAATATCCACCATGAATGTTCTGCTCTCAAAGAGCTTGCCAAGATGAATCTAACCTGACAAAGAATTACAAGACCTTTCTGAAATACACCTTTGATATGCTACCTCTTTATCATCGATGTGCTCCTCTATTGCTTCACCCTCAACCTGCATATGAAAACTGTGTTGCAGAACTTTGTTGTAGAATTGTGTTGAAGAGAGGATTCGACCTCTTCTTATATAGGCTGAAGAGGGGAAGATCGAAATAATAACCTGAATGCATGCATTAAACATAACTCAGCTTCATGCTTTAGTTCAAACTTAAAACTAGACTTGAGATTGGTTACAACTCATCTTTACACTTTAGTTCGAACTTAGAACTAGACTTGATATTGGTTACAACTCAACATTACACTTTAGTTTGAACTTAGAACTAGACTTGAGACTGACATGATTTAGTTCGAAATTAGAACTAGAATTAAGACTTTAGTTGCAACTCAACATTACATTTTAGTTCTAAAGTAGAACTAGACTCAAGACTTTAGTTGCAACCCAACATTACACTTTAGTTCTAAAAAGAGAACTAGACTCAAGACTTTAGTTGCAACTCAACATTACACTTTAGTTCTAACATAGAACTAGACTCAAGACTTTAGTTACAACTCTTGACAAGGAAATTCGAAATTATCTTCATGGTGGATAATGTTTACAAGTGCCAATGCACTAGATCAATACAATTACATCATTTGCAATATTAGGAATATCGTTTGTTTCTAGCTCATAGGAATTTTACATTCAACCTAAGTTTTCCTAGATACATTGACTTTTGCTCATGGCTCACAAGGTTTGAATAGGATCATAGAGGTCGTATGTTCCCCCTGACTTTTTCACTAGTATGTCTATGCTCATAGACATTGTACGTTCCCCCTGACTTTTGCACTAGACTGTCTATGCTCACAGAGGTTGTACGTTCCCCCTAACTTTTGCATTAGACTCACATAGAATCTCTTTTGTCCTAACTTTTGGTTTGAATCACAGAGGTTGTACGTTTCCCCTGGATTTTTTCAATACCTCACAAGACTAGCTGATTCTCCAAATCTCCTTGGCTAGCCTCAGGGTGGCCCATATGGCCTCTCATTGGAGAATGGTTGTCGATGCTGCCAAATTTAACAGAAATAAACAGAGATATCATAGATATTCAATAATATAATAGAAATGTATCAGAGATGCAACCATCAACAAAGATATATAGTAATACACGATTTCTTTAATGAAATAAATGTACAAAGACTATAAAAATACAGAGTGAAAGACTCGCTAGAATGGTGGCAGCTTATCTCTGAGAAGAGATGTGATGGCTACTTGCATTCGCAAGAATATGATTACAATGAGGCATTGAAGGCCTTTTTTACAATAAATAGGAATTCCCAAAACCCTAGACATCCAAAAACCTAACCCTAGGGGATAAAACGCCAAAAGTCATGTGGGCCCCGTTTGGGTAAGTTAGTACATCAACTTCTCGTGGTCGTAACTTTTGCATATGATCTCCGTTTTAGGTGCATGATAGCCCATTGGAAAGGTATCGTCGAGGAGATTCATTTTGGAGGAAATATATAAAGAACTTCCATATTTCTCCCCATTTTCCCAAAAAAATTGTTTAGGGCCTCAAAATGGCCCGTGAAGTTAAAAATTGCTAAAAATAGTAAATTACCAAAATTGCCAGAAAACTATTTTGAGCCAGTTGGAAAAGGTGGGTGGCCACCGATATCCACCTAAATAAATCCTCCCTCCTTAGGAAGAAATGGTATCCATTGCGTTGAGTTCTCGGAGGAGAGGAAAAAACATTTGTTGAATCTAAATCTGGGTGAGTTGATTGCCTTTCTAGAGACGTCACACTGCTCAGTTTGTGGAAGTCTGTCATGAACATGTTGAGGCTGAGGTTGTTCAACAAGTCGAGCTACATGAGAGGACAATGTGCAGAAGGAATATTTTCACTTTGTTGCAACCTTGTCAACCTGCCTCTGTTGGATAGAAGGTGCTTGGGGCGAGGTTGTAGTGGTTGCAGTGTCCTTCTGTTCCCCTTTTGAACAGATTGTGAAGAAGCTGAATTTTGCAGTATGAGATACTACCTTGTGGCACTATTTAGGTGGAACAATAGTCGGAACTACCTTTGGTATTCTGTAGAGATGACCCCCTAGAGAAACAATGACATTGTGGGGTCGAGACTCATAAACAACATGGCGTCTCCACATATATGGTTGGCCCAAGAGAACATCACAGACATCCAGTGGGGAAACATCACATAATACCTCATCCTTGAAGAGATCAATTCTGTATGACAATCAGCACTGCTGGCTGACACAAAGATCTCGTCCTTGGTGAAGCCAGCCGATGTTGTATGGCTACAGGTGTGGTGTTGTCAAAACTCCCAACTGTTTGATGACCTCTGCTAAGGTGAGGTTCTTTTGTCTTCCTCTATCAAAAATAAAATGCAGCGGGGTCCCATTGACCCACATCTATGAATGAAAAAGGTGCTCCCCCTCTTCAGGATTCGTTGGTTCTTCCAGTTGAATTGTTGCGGTTGCGACAATAGCAGTGGGGTCTGCATCAATGATTTGTCTTTTACCAGTATTTTTAGAATCAGATTTTGAATCAGGGTTCGAATACTTGTCTTTGATCTCGGTCACCAATGACTGTTTTGAGTGACATTCATCAGTGTTGTGCCAAGGTCTTTTGTGGAAATCGCACCATTTTCTGGTGTCCTTATTTGTCTTCCCATGACCCTTATTTTCCCGTGGCTTGGACTGGTTTTCAGGAGACTGTTTGTTAGGGCCGTCTTTTTCATACTTTGGTTGTTGTAGATTTCCATACCCAAAATCCTATTAGTTCTAGTGCTTAAATTTCTGAACAATTTTAACAACATATCGATAAGCAACACCGAGTGATGAGATATCCAGAAAATCCATTTCAGTTTGGATGTATATGTGTAGAGCCCCACAGTATTTCAAAACCAAATGTTGTTCGAAGTCTTTGATACCCATCTTGGTGCACAAGGTATGGAAGGTATTGGTGAACTCTGGAGCTGCTTGGCCCCTCTCTTGCCGCATTGTGGTCCATCTCATGTACTGGTCCTCATAGTTGCCAACAAGGTAATATTGTTCCTTTACCGCATCCAAAAAAAAATCCCAAGTGGGCTTGGCCCCATATATTCTAGACTCCTCTGTGGAAATTTTCTCCCAGTAAGTTTCCCACCAATGTTTGACATGGGGGAGAGATTTAAGGAGTGATAAGGTGATCCTTTCCCTATCTAAAAAATTATGAATAGAGAAATAACCTTCTAACAGATTTAACCATTTGTCTAGGGCATCCACATCTATATGACCTTCAAATACAGGAATATCAAAATTAACCTGTACCTTGAAAGGAGAGGTGCTTCCAAAGTGGATTTTTGATGAAGATGTGTCTGTTGCTATCTGCAGGCATTCAAGGATGTGGGAAAAATTCTCCAGCATTTCGTCCCTCTATCGTGTGAGAGCTTGCTCAAGCAACAAATTTATAAGATCATCTTCTTCGTTGTTTTTCTTTTATTCCTCCATGGAGGGTTTCTTGGGCGTGAGAGAGAGATTGTCTTCAAGAGAGACAAGCTCAAGACCCAACTTTCTATACTTGGACCTCATCGGGGACATGCACTGAAAAAAAAGAAGATCAAGAGCAGCCTACTCTGATACCACTGATCCATATTATTTTTGGCATGAAATGAGAGTGGAGATATAATAAATAAATGCACAGAGATATCGCAGATATTCAATAATATAATAGAAATGTATTAGAGATGCAACCATAAACACAGTTATACAGTAATACACTATTTCTATTAATGAAATAAATGTACAGATATTGTAAAAATACAGAGTGAAAGACTCGCTAGAATGGTGGAAGCTTATCTCTGAGAAGAGATGTGACAGCGACTTGCATTCGCAAGAAGATGATTACAATGAGGCTCTGAAGGCCTTTTTTACAATAAACAAGAATTCCAAAAACCCTAGACATTCAAAAACCTAACCTAGGAGATGAAGCGCCAAAAGTCATGTGGGCCCCGTTTGGGTAAGTTAGTACATCAACTTCTCGGGGTCGTAGCTTTGGCATACGATCTCAGTTTTAGGCGCATGATAGCCCATTTGAAAGGTATCATTGAGGAGATTTATTTTGGGGGTAATATCGAAGGAACTTCCATATTTCTCCCCATTTTCCCAAAAACGTCGTTTAGGGCCTCAAAATGGCCTCAGAAGTTAAAAACTGCTAAAAATAGTAAATTACCAAAATTGCCAGAAAACTGTTTTGAGCTAGTTGGAAAAGGTGGGTGTCCACTGATATCCACATAGATCAATAATCACACACAATTGTGAATTATAGACTAATATAGATTAAATTTTTTCTAGACAACCCGTTAGTTGGGAGTTCACCAAATACTTGAGTCTACAACATGCTTCAGATGATTATAGATTAGAATTTTGAGAGACTACCCATACTTTAGACTCAAGTATTTACAACTAAAATTTCTATACTTTAGACTCAAGTATTTACAGTTGAAATTCCTATACTTTATACTCAAGTCTTTAAAGTTGAAATGAAGACAACAAAATTAACATAAACACCCATGAAACAAATCCCTCTCTCTCTCCCTCACCTCCCAATCATGTACAACATTGTACAGGTAAACCCTCTTCTCCTACTGTTATTGTTGCTCTCTCGGCTGACATCTCTACATGATTAAGAATATGGCCGGTAATTTTTTTAATTTAACCCTTTTACGGTGTGCTAAATAACTAGTTGCACTGATGCGTCTTTATTTACATAGCACACCGAAGTATTTTTTCAAAAATCTTACCACGGTGTGCCATTGTTTGGGAGAAATTGTCCACACCAGTGCAATTGTTTAAGTATTGCATCGGCATATATAAAAGTTTAAAAAATAACATTGTCATGGTGTACAATTTGTTAGAACAACTGTGCGCACTAGTGCACCATTATTTATGTAGTGCACCAGAGTTTTTTTTTTTTGTTTGAAATAACCCTACTATTGTGCGTTAGTTTTTTGGGCACTGGAGCATCAGTTGTGTAAAACACACAAGTGGGTTATATATTTATAAACGCACCATACAAAAACATTCGCTAAAACCTCTGCCCGCTCGCCTCCGCTAGTATCCTCTACTATAAACACATTTTTGGGCTATTTTAATAGGGGCTTCCACAAAAACCTCCGCTAGAGGGTCTTTTCCTCGTAGTGTGCTCTTTTTCCTAGATGCTAAAAATCTTTATGTATGCAAATTTTAACCTTTTTTTTCAATTGAAATGAAAAAAAAAAACCACCAAATAGAAAGAAAGGGTTGTAGTAAATTGGTAGTGATGCTTGGAAGCACACTCCAATGTCTATACCGGAATCTCAACAAAAAACTCACAATGAAAGTGGATCTAGCAATGAAAATGAATTGCAAGAGGGAAACTCAACTAAATGCAACCGGATAAGGAACCCTACTAGATCTAATCAAATATGTTTGATGCATATCCCAACTCAAGGGATCACTAAACAAAAACTAAATGAAAACAAGCAATCAAAACAATCCACTCAAGCACACTTCAAATCTAGATCTAATACCAAAGGTGTGATAAGAGATTCAAATAGAGAGACTATCCAAAAACATACACCAATTACAGACCCTTTAGATCAGACGCATCTAGATCTGACCAAAAAAGTCTAAAAAAATTGCAATTTTTAAAACCTATAGGGGGTGTCATGGGTCATTCAATCTCCAACATGTGACCATATGTATGGTGTTGTTGGTCAGTAGTACTACAACCGGGGACCCTGTCACTCTATCTCTAACAGAAGACAAGGGACACTCTGCAAATATTTTGAAAAATAAAAATATCTTACTCAAATATTCTAGATCTTAGAGGTATACTCTCTAAGGAAGTGCTAGGGAAAATAATGATCAACTTAGAAACAAATAATAGAGAAAAATAGGCAAGGGAAACTAAACTAGAGAAGAATCAAAGATTTTTCCCTAGTGGAGTTGCCAATTCTATTACGAATAAAATCTCACCAATATGGATAGTAATATCTCCCTAGGATCTTCCTATTAATCCTAGATGAATAATGGGCTAGAGTTCTATGGATTTCCTTGGATCAAAAAAATATGTTTCCTATTTATGCTAAGAGATAGTAAAGAGGAATAACTTTTTCTTTGAAGGTTTTCCTCGCGTATCCTCAACTGGTTTAGTCCTAGAGATCCAGCTCCAAGCTCCTTCAACATTCTACATGCACACAATAGAAAAAACATACCAATCTACAAATTCTCTCTAGTATTATGAAATAAAAAATTCATCTAGATATATCCTGATCTATTCAAAGTGAGACCTGATCTAACATATAACATTGAACATGAAAAAAATGAAAGGGGAAAACCAATTATCTATATATCAAAATTAAAGAAGTACATCAATGCACTTTACCTCTAGGTGTAGATGCACTCCTCCTTTCCCCTTTCCTCTATATCCTCCTCATATTTTCAACCAATCTAGGAAACCTAACTGCAACTAATGTAGAATGGAGAAGAACCTCTTTATTTTGGTAGCATAACTCTGTAAATGATTCTTCCTCCTTATTTTCATTCATTTTATCAATTCATGGAAGAGGCTTGGGAGCTTCTAGATCTTCTAGAGACCAATGGAGACTCAAATGTTGTGAGTTCCAAGGATAATTCCAAAAATAAAAAACTAATCCCTTTCTCACATCTTCAAAAATATGCAAATCTAGAAGGTTACACAGGGTGTCGTAGGTTGCACACTGATGACAAGAGACATGTCCTTGATTGTCATATAGATTACTAGCAACACCCTTCAAAAAATGACTAAATCTTGAGTTGAAGAGTGTGTTTTAGTTTTCATGTTCTGTTAAGTTCCTCCTGACAATGTAGGGTGGAAATTAAGGATATAACATGCATTCCCATTAAACTCCTTAAGTCTTATTTTTTCTTCTTCAACACCCCTCTGACTATATAGTTTCATGTTTCTATCATTATTGGATTTTCGAGGAGCTCCCTTTCGTCCAAATATCTAGGAGTGCCTCCCCTATAATCGATAGTTAGTAATGTTCCTTGGTAATATCTTATCACTGATATTTTAAATGAGCTCTCATGATGGACCTTTCACTCTCTGAGCATTTTTGGGTGTCTCATTCTTCTTAAATTTGTTCTCCAAGCCATCCCTCTCTACACTTTCTCTACTCTGGCTACCCCAAGAGAATTCTAAAATCCATAAAGTCTATTCAATGGAATTTTCTTATGAAAGGAACCAAAATAGAAAAAAAAAAATGGGTCATGGTTTCATGGGACACCCTCTGCTTTCCCAAAACCAAACACAGACTTGGAATTTGGGATATGGGAACTCTTACTATGGTTCTTGGGGATAAAATTTGGTGGAGATGTCTCTAGGACAAAAGAGATATTTGGAGTTCCCTATGGAAATCCAAATATTCCAAGGATATCCCCTTGTAGGAGCTTATCATAATGGATGGATATCAACCTATCTCTCTCATATGGAACATGGTTTGTAAGAATAAACAAATAATTCAAGAACATATCTTTTGGGAAATTCGGGTTGGCAAGACTGCTTTGTTATGGGAAGACTCATGGAAACAACTCCCGAGAGTCTAAGACTATCTATCCTACCTTGGCCTCAAAGACATTCTCAAGATGAGTCATGGAAATTATGGCCATCAATATTGGGCCCCACACTCTATTGATTCATCTTGGAGGCAATGGGATTTGAATCTTGATAATTTACCCCTTTAAGACAAAATCCTCTTCTCATCATTGTAGCTCAATATTCTTTAGTGACACATCAAATATTTGAAAAAACCAGAAAATATCAATTGGGGTCAGAAGCCAGGGGGAAATTTTAACCTCAAAGAGACATGTGCCCTAGCTATTGGGCATGCTCTTCTCCGGGAAGATAATCTTTGGGCTACAATTTGGCAATTCAATATGTAGTCAAAATTGGTCATATTTCTTTGGCTAATAGCGCATGTAAATTTTTTATCCTAGATCAACTAATTCACAAAGGATTCGATGTGAAAGGCCTTTGAATCATGTGTAATGGGATAAATAAACTATTGAGCACCTTCTAAACTTATGTATGTATAGTTCCACCTTCTGGGATCAAGGGGATACCCTCTTTTGCCAAATGACAAACATAGAGACAACATCAAGCTTACCACATGGTGCTCTCAAGGATTCCTTAATCCAAATATGAATGGAATTTGGCATCTTTTCCTAGGCTTCATCGTCTTGAAAACCTAGAAGGAATTAAGTAGGCACATTTTTAAGAATGAGGAACAATCAATCTCTATGACTTAGATAAGAATTAGAAGGTGTATCCTAGAAACAATTCAAAACTTTTTTTGAATGGAAGAGGATTTTAAATGTTCCAATTGTGAACAAATCATTCTTTGTAATTGTGATTTTAATCGAGTTTCTTCCCTAAAGGTCAAAAAATATCATTTCCCCAAAGGCATCCTCCCCACATGCTTGGTATCCTCCTCAGAACTTTGCCAATCTCAACTTTTACGGTGCCTTTAAATAAAATCTTGGGTAGGTTGGTTTTATAGGTGTATTTTTGAGATTCCAATGAGAAAATTCTCCACATTTATGCAGACAACTTGGGAACCAAATCCAACAATGCTACTGAACTCTAGGTCTTCATCTATGGACAGAGAATATGTAAATAGAAAAAATATACTAGACTTTTTGTGGAAGGTGAATATCAACTCATCATCAACATGCTCACTTTCCTTCAAAGTAGTTCCCCTCCTTGGAAGGTCTCTCAACATTGGCACTTGGAGGACAACCTAGAAAAACTACACGTAGCCCTTCAAGTCACTTCAACTATATTTCTCTCTCACGTTCATCGTGATTCCAAAAAGGTTCATGACTACTTGGCCAATGTAGGGATTTCTTCCCCAAACACTCATATTGATTCTAACAGGTTCTCTATTCAAAATCACTCTCCCGGGTCGCAATGCCAAAATATTTATCTAGTTAATTTCAACTCCTCATATTATATGGACATGTCTAGGGTTTTTTTCAGACTAGTAATTTCTTTTGCTACTATTTGTTGGTGTATTTGTTATATGGGCAATCAAATAATCACATGTTTTATGAACATTTCAGGTTGCCCATTCCTATGTCGATCAGGTTTCCCTCTAGGTGGGTTCTTTAAGAATTATGTTATTTTTTCATAAACAACATCATGAGACTTTCATTATATAGTTTCTTAATGTACATTTGTTCATAATATAATAGAATTAAAAACTTAAAAAAAAACATTATTATAAATTTTATGATAAATTTTCTATATTTTAATATATAAATTATTATTCTTTATAATTTAAATAAAAAATACACATTAAAAACCACAATAAAAGTACTAGATTTAAGTAAAAAATTAAAAATTGTATCAATTAATATTAGCTTCAGTGTTGAATCTAGTAATAATCATTTTTTATTATGCCTACTCATTTAAATATTCCATATGCTCACTATTTATTCATATCCCATTTGCATGTCACCACACACCTCTACTCCACATGTCCCATATTAATTGTTACATTTTGTGACTTATAACACATGTCACTATTTTGTATCTCACCCGCAACCGACTTGTGCATCCACTTACATATATAGATATAGGGCCACTTGTCTATGTCCTTGCAGATATTCTATTATCTGCTATCGTTTTTTTCCCTGGAATATCTATGTCGAGCACTTGAGGTTTGTTATTGTGGGTAAATTGTGGTGGTGTTTCCTTTTTGTTTTGCTTGGAGGTTAAACCACATATGTGAAGCCAATATCTTATTTATTTATTATACTACACAAACATTGTTTACTAACTCCAAATGAATAAGTAAATGTGCATGGATGTAATGTTAATATACATATTACAATGTGATTACCATTGTGGCAAAGAAATAAAGGATGTGAAACAAAATAGTTGTGTAACTAATAACAAGAACAATTGAGTGAGACAACAATTTCTAACTTAGTAATAGACCTATTAATAGTCAATTTCATAGTTGTGGGCTTTGTTGGGGTCTCATAGATCTTAGGTGTATTTTTGTTTATGTAGATTACCTTTTCCATTCTCTGGAGAGAAACAGCGAGTGGACATAACCACTACTACTTGTTGGTATGGCCCTGGTACTACTATTATTTATGTTCATTGGTGGATTGATTACAATTTTTATTAAAGAAAAGATCCTAAGAATACTGCTATAATTATATAGTCGGTTGAACAATTAAACGAGTGGAAATGAAATAAGAGGACAATTATCATATGTAACATAGCATGTTGTTTTCCACTATTGACACATAGGAAATAACAATTGAATGCTAGCACTAACTCTCTGATTGTTTATGACTCCTTGGAATGAGATGAGATACCATATCCCACACTACAGTATTTCTTAATGTTCTATTTCCGATATGTTCTTCTAAATTTTCCATCTTAATTTTAATCATTCTTGTAAAAATTGTTGATGTGTTGTAAGTTGCAACTTATATGTACACATATTTATACATGACACTAAGACTCCCCAAGTTTAGATTACATGTGCATTTGCATGTAAAATCAAGGTTCTTTTAATTAATTAATGAGTGATGTTCCTATTAATTTGTATCCTCTAGGTGAGGTTTGCATTGTCCACTATTTTTGTTTTATAAACTCAAGTTTAATGGAATCAAAAAGAGGA
>JASDQU010790062.1:36523-48114 GCA_032191745.1 Picea mariana | reverse complement strand
ATCAACGAAGTCATTGCAGGCATTATATTGTCTTTGACTGAGTCAAAGATAATTCACTTGGCCTTTGATTGACTCTTCCTCAAGGTCGTTCTTCCTACATTATTCGTTGGTTCCTCCACCACTGTGGTCACATACTGCTCAAGATCATGCTCTTGCAAGATATTTGTTATACGAAGCTTCCACACATTAAAGTTGGTAGCTCCTTCGAGCCTATCTTCGGCCCTGACTGAAATGGAGGATGCCATGGTCCTCACACTGGAAAATTAATCAAGCTTGCCTGGATCTGTGTGTACATGTTGCTGCACTTCAACACGTTTAACACACCCTAAGTTCTGATACCATGTTAAATTATTAGCTTGATTTCTTATGCGGATTAATTCTTTTATTTTCTTCAATACTTTGATTCCATCTTAATACACTTCAACAATTCCAAATCATAATCGAATAGAAATAACTATTTAGATAAGTAAACATGCATATTAACAACACATATACCCTGGGGAGACCTTGTACAGAGAGAAAAACCCCAGCAAACAATATTTCTTTATTGCATTAATAATGTAATATCTCTTACAAATATCCACCATGAATGTTCTTCTCTCAAAGAGCTTGCCAAGATGACTATGACCTGACAAAGACTTACAAGACCTTGCTAAAATACACCTCTGATATGCTGCCTCTGTATCACTAATGTGCTCCTCTATTGCTTCACCCTCAACCTGCATATGAAAACTGTGTTGCAAAACTGTGTTGTAGAACTGTGTTGAAGAGAGAGTTCGACCTCTTCTTATATAGGCTGAAGAGGGGAAGATCGAAATAATAACCTGAATGCATGCATTAAACATAAATCAGCTTCATGCTTTAGTTCGAACTTAAAACTAGACTTGATATTGGTTACAACTCAACTTTACACTTTAGTTCGAACTTAGAACTAGACTTGATATTGGTTACAACTCAACATTACACCATTACACTTTAGTTCGAACTTAGAACTAGACTTGAGACTGACATGATTTAGTTTGAACTTAGAAATAGACTTAAGACTTTAGTTGCAACTCAACATTACACTTTAGTTCTAAAGTAGAACTAGACTCAAGACTTTAGTTGCAACCCAACATTACACTTTAGTTCTAAAAATAGAACTAGACTCAAGATTTTAGTTGCAACTCAACATTACTAAAATAGAACTAGACTCAAGACTTTAGTTGCAACTCAACATTACACTTTAGTTCTAACATAGAACTAGACTCAAGACTTTAGTTAAAACTCTTGACAAGGCAATTCGAAATTCTCTTCATGGTGGATAATGTTTACAAGTGCCAACGCACTAGATCAATACAATTACATCATTTGCAATATTAGGAATATCGTTTGTTTCTAGCTCATAGGAATTTTACATTCAACCTAAGTTTTTCTAGATACCTTGACTTTTTCTCATGGCTCACAAGGTTTGAATAGGCTCATAGAGGTTGTATCTTCCCCCTGACTTTTTCACTAGTCTGTCTATGCTCACAGACGTTGTATGTTCCCCCTGACTTTTGCACTAGACTGTCTATGGTCACAGAGGTTGTACGTTCCCCTTGACTTTTTCATTAGAATCACATAGAATATCGTTCGTCCTAACTTTCGGTTTGACTCAAAGAGGTTGTGCATTCCCCCTGGATTTTTTCAATACCTCACAAGATTACTTGATTCTCCAAATCTCTTTGGCTAGCCTCAGGGCGGCCCATATGGCCTCTCATTGGAGAATGACTGTCAATGCTACCAAATTTAACTGAAATAAACATAGATATCGTAGATATTCAATAATATAATAGAAATGTATCAGAGATGCAACCATCAACACAGATATACATTAATACATGATTTCTATTAATGAAATAAATGTACAGAGACTGTAAAAATACAGAGTGAAAGACTTGCTAGAATGGTGGCAGCTTATCTCTGAGAAGAGATGTGATGGCTACTCGCATTCACAAGAATATGATTACAATGAGGCTCTGAAGGCCTTTTTTACAATAAATAGGAATTCCAAAAACCCTAGACATCCAAAACCCTAACCTTAGGAGATGAAGCGCCAAAAGTCATGTGGGCCCCGTTTGGGTAAGTTAGTACATCAACTTCCCGTGGTGGTAACTTTTGCATACGATCTTCGTTTTAGGCGCATGATATCCCGCTGGAAAGGTATCTTTGAGGAGATTCATTTTGGAGGAAATATATAAATAGCTTCCATATTTCTCCCCGTTTTCCAAAAAAAATTGTTTAGGGCCTCAAAATGGCACCGAAAGTTAAAAATTGCTAAAAATAGTAAATTACCAAAATTGCCAGAAAACTATTTTGAGACAGTTGAAAAAGGTGGATGGCCATCGATATCCACCTGAATCAATCCTCCCTCCTTAGGAACAAATGTTATTCATTGCGTTGAGTGCCCGGGGGAGAGGAAAAAACATTTGTTGAATTTGAATCTTGGTGAGTTGATTGCCTTGTTGGAGACGTCACACTGCTCAGTTTGTGGAAGTCTGTCACGAACATGTTGAGGCTAAGGTTGTTCAACAAGTCAAGCTACACAAGAGAACGATGTGAAGAAGGAATATTTGCACTTTGTTGCAACCTTGTCGACCTGCTTCTATTGGATAGAAGGTGCTTGGGGTGAGGTTGTAGTGGTTGCAGTGTCCTTATGTTCCCCTTTTGAACAGATTGTGAAGACGTTGAATTTTGCAGTATGAGATACTACCTTGTGGCACTGTTTAGGTGGAACAATAGTTGGGACTACCTTTTTTATTCTGTAGAGATGACCCCCTAGAGAAACAATGACATTGTGGGGTCGAGACTCATAAACAACATGGCGTCTCCACATATATGGCTGGCCCAAGAGAACAACACAGACATCCAGTTGGGAAACATCACATAATACCTCATACTTGAAGGGATGGATGTCGTATGAAAATCAAAACTGTTGGCTGACACGAAGATCTCATCCTTGGTGAAGCCACCCGATGTTGTATGGCTGCAGGTGTGGTGTTTTCAAAACTCCCAACTATTTGATGACCTCTGTTGAGGTGAGGTTCTTTTGGCTTCTGCTATCAACAATAAAATGCAACGGGGTCCCATTGACCCACATCTATGAATGAAAAGGGTGCTCCCCCTCTTCAGGATCTGTTGGTTCTTCCAGTTGAATTATTGCAGTCGCGACAATAGCAGTGGGGTCTGCGTCAATGATATGTCTTTTACCAATATTTTCAGAATCAGATTTTGAATCAGGGTTCAGATACTTTTCTTTGATCTCGACCACCAATGATTGTTTTGAGCGACATTCATCGGTGTTGTGCCAAGGTCTTTCGTGGAAATCGCACCATTTTTTGGTGTCCTTATTTGTCTTCCCGTGACCCTTCTTTTCTTGTGGCTTGGACTGGTTTTCGAGAGACTGTTTGTTAGGGCCGTCTTTTTCATACTTTGGTTGTTGTAGATTTGCAGACCCAAAATCCTATTTTTTCTGGTGCTTAAATTTTTGCTCAATTTTAACAACATATAGATAAGCAACACCGAGTGATGAGATATCCAGAAAATCCATTTCAGTTTGGATGTATATGTGTAGAGCCCCACGGTATTTCAGAACCAAATGTCGTTCGGAGTCTTTGATACCCAGCTTGGTGCACAAGGTATGGAAGGTATTGGTGAACTCTGTAATTTCTTGGCCCCTCTCTTGCCACAGTGTGGTCCATCTCATGTACTAGTCCTCATAGTTTCCAATAGGGTAATATTGTTCCTTTACCGCATCCACAAAAAAATCCCAAGTGGGCTCGACCCCATATATTCCAGACTCCTCTGTGGAACTTTGCTTCCAGTAAGTTTCCTACCAATGTTTGACATGGGGGAGAGCTTTAAGGAGTGATAAGGTGATCCTTTCCCTGTCGAAAAAATTATGAACAAAGAAATAACCTTCTAACATATTTAACCATTTGTCTAGGGCATCCACATCTATATAACCTTCAAATATGGGAATATCAAAATTAAACTGTACCTTGAAAGGAAAGGTGCTTCCAAAGTGGATTTTTGATGAAGATGTGCATGTTTCTATCGGCAGGCGTTGAAGGATGTGGGAAAAATTCTCCATCATTTCGTCCCTCTGTAATGTGAGAGCTTGCTCAAGGAACAAATTTATAGGATCGTCTTCTCCGTCGTTTTTCTTTTCTTCCTCCATGGAGGGTTTCTTGGGTGTGAGAGAGAGATCGTCTTCAAGAGAGACAAGCTCGAGACCCATATTTCTATACTCAGACCTCGTCGGGGACATGGACGGGAAAAGAAATTACTAAGAGCAGCCTGCTCTGATACCATTGATCTAGATTATTTTCGACACAAAATGAGAGCGGAGATATAATAAATAAATGCACAGAGATATTGCAGATATTCAATAATATAATAGAAATGTATCAGAGATGCAACCATAAACACAGGTATACAATAATACACTATTTCTATTAATGAAATAAATTTACAGAGACTGTAAAAATACAGAGTGAAAGACTCGCTAGAATGGTGGAAGCTTATCTCTGAGAAGAGATGTGACAGCTACTCGCATTTGCAAGAATATGATTACAATGAGGCTTTGAACGCATTTTTTACAATAAACAGGAATTCCAAAAACCCTAGACATCCAAAAACCTAACCTAGGAGATGAAGTGCCAAAAGTCATGTGGGCCCGGTTTGGGTAAGTTAGTATATCAACTTCTTGGGGTCGCAACTTTGGCATACGATCTCAGTTTTAGGCGCATGATAGCCCATTGGAAAGGTATCATCGAGGAGATTTATTTTGGAGGTAATATCAACAAAATTTCCAAAGTTCTCCCCGTTTTCCCAAAAACATCGTTTAGGGCCTCAAAATGGCCCCGGAAGTTAAAAACTGCTAAAAATAGTAAATTACCAAAATTGCCAGAAAATTGTTTTGAGCTAGTTGGAAAAGGTGGGTGGCCACTGATATCCACCTAGATCAATAATCAGACACAATTTTGAATTAGTGACTAATATAGATTAGATTTTTTCTACACAACCCGTTAGTTGGGAGTTCACCAAATACTTGAGTCTACAACATGCTTAAGATGATTATAGATTAGAATTTTGAGAGACTACCCATACTTTAGACTCAAGTATTTACAACTAAAATTCCTATACTTTAGACTCAAGTATTTACAGCTGAAATTCCTATACTTTATACTCAAGTCTTTAAAGTTGAAATGAAGACAACAAAATTAACATAAACACCCATGAAACAAATCCCTCTCTCTCTCCCTCGCCTCCCAATCCTGTACAACATTGTACAGGTCAACCCTCTTCTCTTGCTGCTATTATTTCTCTCTCTGCTGACATCTCTACATGATTAAGAATATGGCTGGTAAGTTTTTTAATTTAACCCTTTTACGGTGTGCTAAATAACTAGCTGCACTAGTGCGTCTTTTNTGGGCACGTGCTCGCGTTACACGTGGCCGTGTTATCCAACCGCTACCACTATAACCTCCAGGTGTGCCCACGATGCCCCTTACGCGGCACACAAGGTAAGTCGGGGGGAATTGAACTCGAAACCTCATGGAACTTCATTTTCATGGCACTTGCCAATTGAGTTGCCCCCCCGGAGGCGCACTAGTGCGTCTTTATTTACATAGCGCACCAAAGTATTTTTTCGGAAACCTTACCATGGTGTGCCATTGTTTGGGAGAAATTGTCCACACAAGTGCAATTGTTTAAGTAGTGCATCGTCATATATAAAAGTTTAAAAAATAACATTTCCATGGTGCGCAATTTGTTAGAGCAACTATGCACACTAGTGCGCCATTATTTTTGTAGTGCACCGGAGTTTTTTTTTTTGTTTGAAATAACCCTACTACTGTGCGTTAGTTTTTTGGACAATGGTGCATCAGTTGTGTAAAACACACAAGTGGGTTATATATTTATAAACGCACTGTACAAAAACATTCACTAAAACCTCTGCTCGCTCTCCTTCGCTAGTATCCTCGACTATAAACATATTTTTGGGCTATTTTAATAGGGGCTTCCGCAAAAACCTCCGCTAGAGGGTCTTTTCCTTGTAGTGTGCTCTTTTTCCTAGATGCTAAAAATCTTTATGTATGCAAATTTTAACCTTTTTTTTCAATTGAAATGAAAAGAAAAAACCACCAAATAGAAAGAAAGTGTTGTAGTAAATTGGTAGTGATGCTTGGAAGCACGCTCCAATGTCTATACCAGAATCTCAACAAAAAACTCACAATGAAAGTGGATCTAGCAATGAAAACAAATTGCAAGACGGAAACTCAACCAAATGCAACCAGATAAGGAACCTTACTAGATCTAATCAAATATATTTGATGCATAGCCCAACTCAAGGGATCACTAAACAAAAACCAAATGAAAACAAGCAATCAAAACAATCCACTCAAACACACTTCAAATCTAGATCTAATACCAAAGGTGTGATAAGAGATTCAAATAGAGAGACAATCCAAAAACATACACCAATTATAGACCCTTTAGATCAGACGCATCTAGATCTAACCAAAAAAGTCTAAAAAAATTGCAATTTTTAAAACCTATAAGGGGTGTCATGGGTCATCCAGTCTCCAACATGTGACCATATGTATGGTGTTGTTGGTCAGTAGTACTACAATCAGGGACCCTGTCACTCTATCTCTAACAGAAGACAAGGGACACTCTACAAATATTTTGAAAAATAAAAATATCTTACTCAAATATTCCAGATCTTAGAGATATACTCTCTAAGGAAGTGCTAGGGAAGATAATGATCAACTTAGAAACAAAGAATAGAGAAAAATAGGCAAGGGAAACTAAACTAGAGAAGAATCAAAGATTTTTCCCTAGTGGAGTTGTCAATTCTGTTACGGATAAAATCTCTCCAATATGGATAGTAATATCTCCCTAGGATCTTCCTATTGATCCTAGATGAATAATGGGCTAGAGTTCTATGGATTTCCTTGGATCAAAAAAATATGTTTCCTATTTTATGCTAAGAGATAGTAAATAGGAATAACTTTTTCTTTGAAGGTTTTCCTCGCGTATCCTTGACTGGTTTAGTCCTAGAGATCCATCTCCAAGCTCCTTCAACATGTTACATGCACACAATAGAAAAAGCATACCAATCTACAAATTCTCTCTAGTATTATGAAATAAAAAATTCATCTAGATATATCCTGATCTATTCAAAGTGAGACCTGATCTAACATATAACAATGAACATGAAAAAAATGAAAGGGGAAAACTAATTATCTATATATCAAAATTAAAGAAGTACATCAATTCACTTTACCTCTAGGTGTAGATGCACTCCTCCTTTCCCCTTTCTCCTAGGTCCTCCTCATATTTTCAACCAAGCTAGGAAACCTAACTGCAACTAATGTAGAATTGAGAAGAGCCTCTTTATTTTGGTAGCATAATTCTGTAAATTATTCTTCCTCCTTATTTTCCTTCATTTTATAAATTCATGGAAGAGGCTTGGGAGCTTCTAGATCTTCTAGAGACCAATGGAGACTCAAATGTTGTGAGTTCCAAGGATAATTCCACAAATAAAAAACTAATCCCTTTCTCACATCATCAAAAATATGCAAATCTAGAAGGTTACACAGGGTGTCGCAGATTGCACACTGATGACAAGAGACATGCCCTTGGTTTTCATATAGATTACTAGCAACACCCTTCAAAAAATGACTAAATCTTGAGTTGAAGAGTGTGTTTTAGTTTTCATGTTCTGTTAAGTTCCTCTTGAAAATGTAGGGTGGAAATTCAAGATATAACATGCATTCCCATTAACCTCCTTAAGTCTCAATTTTTCTTCTTCAACACCCCTCTGACTATACAGTTTCATGTTTCTATCATTATTGGATTTTTTAGGAGCTCCCTTTCGTCCAAATATCTAGGAGTGCCTCCCCTATAATGGATAGTTAGTAATGTTCCTTGGTAATATATTATCACTGATATTTTAAATGAGCTCTCATGATGGACCTTTCACTCTCTGAACATTGTTGGGTGTCTCATTCTTCTTAAATTTGATCTCCAAGCCATCCCTCTCTACACTTTCTCTGCTCTGGATACCCCAAGAGAATTCTAAAATCCATAAAGTCTATTCAATGGAATTTTATTATGAAAGGAACCAAAATAGAAAAAAAAAATGGGTCATGGTTTCCTAGGACACCCTCTGCTTTCCCAAACCCAAACATAGACATGGAATTTGGGATATGGGAACTCTTACTGTGGTTCTTGGGGATAAAATTTGGTGGAGATGTCTCTAGGACAAAAGAGATATTTGGAGTTCCCTATGGAAATCCAAATATTCCAAGGATATCCCCTTGTGGGAGCTTATCATAATGCATGGATATCAACCTATCTCTCTCATATGGAACATGGTTTGGAAGAATAAACAAATAATTCAAGAACATAGCTTTTGGGAAATTCGGGCTGGCAAGAGTGCTCTGTTATGGGAAGACTCATGGAAACAACTCCCAAGAGTCTAAGACTATCTATCCTACCTTGGCCTCAAAGGCATTCTCAAGATGAGTCATGGAAATTATTTCCATCAATATTGGGCCCCACACTCTATTGATTCATCCTGGAGGCAATGGGATTTGAATCTTGATAATTTACCCCTTTAAGACAAAATCCTCTTCTCATCATTGTAGCTCAATATTCTTTAGTGACACATCAAATATTTGAAAAAACCAGAAAATATCAATTGGGGTCAAAAGCCAGGTGGAAATTTTAACCTCAAAGAGACATGTGCCCTATCTATTGGGCATGCTCTTCTCCGAGAAGATAATAGCGCTACAATTTGGCAATCTAATATGTAGTCAAAATTGGTCATATTTCTTTGGCTAATAGCGCATGTAAATTTTGTATCCTAGATCAACTAATTCACAAAGGATTCGATGTGAAAGGCCTTTGAATCATGTGTAATGGGATAAATAAACTATTGAGCACCTTCTAAATTTATGTATGTATAGCTCCACCTTATGGGATCAAGGAGATACCCTCTTTTGCCAAATGGACATACATAGAGACAACATCAAGCTTACCACATGGTGCTCTCAAGGATTCCTTAATCCAAATATGAATGGAATTTGGCATCTTTTCCCAAGCTTCATCCTCTTGAAAACCTGGAAGGAATTAAGTAGGCACATTTTTAAGAACGAGGAACAATCAATCTTTGTGACTTGGATAAGAATTAGAAGGTGTATCCTAGAAACAATTCAAACCTTTTTTTGAATGGAAGAGGATTTTAAATGTTCCAATTGTGAACAAATCACTCTTTGTAATTGTGATTTTAATCAAGTTTCTTCCCTAAAGGTCAAAAAATATCATTTCCCCAAAGGCATCCTCCCCACATGCTTAGTATTCTCCTCATAACTTTGTCAATGCCTTTAAATAAAATCTTGGGTAGGTTGGTTTTATAGGTGTATTTTCGAGATTCCAATGAGAAAATTCTCCACATTTATGCAGACAACTTGGGAACCAATTCCAACAATGCTACTGAACTCTAGGCCTTCATCTATGGACTGAGAATATGTAAATATAAAAATTATACCAGACTTTTTGTGGAAGGTGAATATCAACTCATCATCAACATGCTCACTTTCCTTTAGAGCAGTTCCCCTCCTTGGAAGGTCTCTCAGCATTGGCGCTTGGAGGACAACCTAGAAAAACTACATGTATCCCTTCAATTCACTTCAACTATCTTTCTCTCTCATGTTCATCGTGATTCCAAAAAGGTTCATGACTACTTGGCCAATGTAGGGATTTCTTCCCCAAACACTCATATTGATTCTAACAGGTTCTCTATGCAAAATCACTCTCCCAGGTCGCAATGCCAAAATATTTCTCTAGTTGATTTCAACTCCTCATATTATATGGACATGTCTAAGGTTTATTTCAGACTAGTAATTTCTTTTGCTACTATTTGTTGGTGTATTGGTTATATGGACAATCAGATAATCACATGTTTTATGAACATTTCATGTTGTCCATTCCTATGCTGATCAGGTTTCCCTCTTGGTGGGTTCTTTAAGAATTATGTTATTTTGTCATAGACAACATCATGAGACTTTCATTCTATGGTTTCTTGATGTACATTTGTTCATAATATAGTAGAATTAAAAACTTAAAAAAAAAGCATTATTATAAATTTTACGCTAAATTTTCTATATTTTAATATATAAATTATTATTTCTTTATAATTTAAATAAAAAAATACACATTAAAAACCACAATAAAAGTACTAGATTTAAGTAAAAATTTAAAAATTGTATCAATTAATATTAGCTTCAGTGTTGAATCTAGTAATAATCATTTTTTATCATGCCTACTCATTTAAATATTCCATATGCTCACTATTTATTCATATCCCATTTGCATGTCACCGCACACCTCTACTCCACATGTCCCATATTAATTGTTACATTTTGTGACTTATAACACATGTCACTATTTTGTATCTCACCCGCAACCGACTTGTGCATACACTTACATATATAGATATAGGGCCACTTGTCCATGTCCTTGCAGATATTCTATTATCTGCTATCGTTTTTTTCCCTGGAATATCTATGTCGAGCACTTGAGGTTTGTTATTATGGGTAAATTGTGGTGGTGTTTCCTTTTTGTTTTGCTTGGAGGTTAAACCACATATGTGAAGCCAATATCTTATTTATTTATTATACTACACAAACATTGTTTACTAACTCCAAATGAATAAGTAAATGTGCATGGATGTAATGTTAATATACATATTACAATGTGATTACCATTGTGGCAAAGAAATAAAGGATGTGAAACAAAATAGTTGTGTAACTAATAACAAGAACAATTGAGTGAGACAACAATTTCTAACTTAGTAATAGACCTATTAATAGTCAATTTCATAGTTGTGGGCTTTGTTGGGGTCTCATAGATCTTAGGTGTATTTTTGTTTATGTAGATTACCTTTTCCATTCTCTGGAGAGAAACAAAGAGTGGACATAATCATTACCACTTGTTGGTATGGCCCTGGTACTACTATTATTTATGTTTATTGGTGGATTGATTACAATTTTTATTAAAGAAAAGATCCTAAGAGTACTACTATAATTATATAGTCGGTTGAACAATTAAATGAGTGGAAATGAAATAAGAAGACAATTATCATATGTAACGTAGCATGTTGTTTTCCACTATTGACACATAAGAAATAACAATTGAATGCTAGCACTAACTCTCTGATTGTTTATGACTCCTTGGAATGAGATGAGATACCATATCCCACACTACAGTATTTCTTAATGTTCTATTTCCGATATGTTCTTCTTAATTTTCCATCTTAATTTTAATCATTCTTGTAAAAATTGTTCATGTGTTATAAGTTGCAACTTATATGTACACATATTTCTACATGACACTAAGACTCCCCAAGTTTAGATTACATGTGCATTTGCATGTAAAATCAAGGTTCTTTTAATTAATTA
The DNA here is from genome assembly GCA_032191745.1 of Picea mariana. Lineage (NCBI taxonomy): Eukaryota > Viridiplantae > Streptophyta > Pinopsida > Pinales > Pinaceae > Picea > Picea mariana. The sequence goes on along the minus strand of JASDQU010790062.1, from coordinate 36,622 downwards.
ATGAGTGATGTTCCTATTAATTTGTATCCTCTAGGTGAGGTTTGCATTGTCCACTATTTTTGTTTTATAAACTCAAGTTTAATGGAATCAAAAAGAGGA
>JASDQU010790061.1:205594-224425 GCA_032191745.1 Picea mariana | reverse complement strand
GGTAATTAAACTTAGAGTTGTAGAAATATATATGCCAAGGTAGAAGGGCTGGTAGTATAGTCTAACTAAGGAAGTGGCTATCTAAGGGATAATCTATTCAAGCAAAAACTACTAATGGAAAAACCTACTAAGAAACTTCAACTATGTAACCTAAGTACTTTTGGGCCAAGGATCGATGGATAGATCTAAGAAAGCAAGTAAAAACCCTACTTAAAGCAAACTAGTTCAACAATAAGCAATAAGCAACTATTAAGCATAACAATAAGCAAATGACAAAAGAAAACCACTTTAACTTGCCAACCTAAATTCAATGAGCAACTACCCTATGAAAGAAAATAAATAAACAAGCCAACAACTATTCTATTAAAGCAAGTAAACAAGTAAGCAAGACAACTAACTAACCTATTAAAGCAAGTAAACAAGTAAGAAAAACAACTAACTAACCTATTAAAGCAATTAAACAACTAACTACTCTAAGATAACTTCTACTGCAAGTAATCAAATTAAAACTTCTCATTGAACAACTATCTAGCCTAAGAGGCAAGTGAACTATGTTCTTAATTCAAACTTCAAAACTATTTCTAATTCATAAAAGGAAATCTATTTAATTGAAAGCAAGAGAAATTAACAACTAGTCTTGAACCTATGATAAGAAAGCTACTATCTAATCTATCAAAGCAAAGATTATCTATCCTACAGCAGCAATAAAACTATCCTACAACAACAATAAAACTATCTCCTAAGCTATGAAAGCAAGAAAGCTATCTTCTACTCTATGAAAGCAAGAAACTGTTTTCTAATCTATGAAATTCAAATGCATTCTATACTAATATAAACAAACTTATATTATACTAAATTCAATCATTAACTACAACTTGAAATTGCAACCTAAATCTAAGTAAGAAACTGCATAACATAAACTAAACTAGTTCTATCTTAACAATTCAAATTGCAAAAAGGGAAATGCTCATAAACATAATTTAAACACTATTCTAGCATATGACAAGTAATGAAATGAGTAAACTAGCTAACAACTAGATAAACAAAGACTAAATAGCATTTAAATAAGCAATTTGCAAATAAAAACTAACACTGTCACTATCCATCCACCGAAACCCTGTCAAAGAAAGCATGAATTAAATTTCTGTCCTAAAACTCTGTTTTAACTTCTATTTCAGCATGAAGAAAGTCTATTCTACCATCTAACTACACACGGGGTTAGTGTCTAAATCCACAAGCTTGCTTATACTAACTAATAACTCATTGTATACTAACAAAACTCCTCATAATAACCCACAAAACTAAGTTAAACCAATTAAATCACAAACAACAAATTAAACAACAAAGAAGTAAAATATCATTTCATGTACAGGAAATAAAATAAAAATGCATCTACACTATCTAATTCACAAATAAACTCATAAGATAGTTACCCAGACTACTGGTGCCCCCCCCAACAGTCTTGGTTACTCTTTAAAGGCACACCACGAACTTTAGCACAACGATTTCACCATTAAAACTAAAAACGTAGGTTTTACACAGTCTGGCAAAACAAAAATGGCAAAACATAGCCAAAATTGTATTTTCCTCTAACACACTACTTCTTAGTTATTGTATGACCACCACGGTGGTATTTATAAGCTTTATAGACCAATTGGTCAACCATTGGAGGGTCGAACCACTTCTAAAAATAGTAAATTACATTAATGGTGCCCTAACTGCCGAAATGGAGTGAGCCAATAATCGCCCTGCTTAACAACCCAAACTGAGTTGTCAAGAGTTCAGTAGCTGGAGGGGATAAGCACSAGAAAAACCCATGTTCCCAATTCKCCCACCACTGGCCTCCAATGCCATAACTRCCAAATCRCCCACCATTTTTGTGTAGGAYGAGGTGCTGGATGGAGTGTCGGACTGGGTACCGGATGCATAATTGAAAACCATGAACTGCTCTTAACCCATTCAAAATTTCAGGAAACGACCTAYARTGTACCTAATTGGTCATATTAYGCACAAAACCCATGTGTCGGAGTTTCCAGATTCCATTTCATGCTCCCACAATTTAAGATTYAAGTTAGCTGCCTGTCATAGTGCCGGATGGAGTACCAGAAGCAAAAACATGATGCAATGTTGCCTTGTAACACCAAAAAATGCAAATTAGATTTCTRGAAACATAAAATCATACTGAATTATACTCAAGATCATCATAAAACATGAATTATGCATACCTGGTGTGGATCATAGCGTTTTGGCATAAAATCCCTTCAAAAACTTCTTCAAAACATGAAAACGCATATACACATTCGGCAAAAAGGATCTAATTAATGTCATAAAATCAATCATATCTCGGGCCCAACACATGGAATTATTGATGACTTGATCAAACTTCATATCAATGTCCTTTATTTGGATCTCAAACACTGGTAATGGTGGAAATGGCATAAAAATTCACACAAAGGGTATCTTGCTTGGACCTAGTTTTTTGCAGAACTTTATGAACACTTTGACATACAAACACATCATTTGGGTTTTTTGAACATATTTAAACAATATGGTACAGTGGAAGAATACATCATTTCTTTTGAGAAATTGAATTTCCAAACTGAAGGCATGTTTGACACCTTCTTCCATGAATGCTTTATTAGTGGCCTTAAGGACAACATCTGAGCTCATGTCCTAATGGCTCCCTAGATTGAAGCTACTCATTGCACCAAGGAAGCACAACAAGTAGTCTCTTCCTAGATAAAAAATCCCTCATTAATTACTCACTCTCAGCCCACCAATCCTACCCCTCGTTCCCATGCTCTTAAGATCCATTAACTAACCAAGGAAGAAATGGTCGAATGCCAACCTAAGCGTCTTTGCTATAAATGTGATGAAAAATATTTTATGGGGCACAAGTGTAAGGAGAAAAATCCTTTTATGGCCATTTCTAAGGAAATTTCTGAAGAGGATGGTGATGTTTCCCCTTCCAAATCACCGCCCCAAGTCGATGATCATATGCCTCCCTTTGATCCACTAGAAGTTGAACCACTTACGTCTTTGAATGCTCTCATTGGTATCTTTGCTCCCTGAACCCTTAAGATAATTGGTTATATCAAGCATCGAAAATTCACTATCCTAGTCGACATTGGAAATACTCATAATTTTATTCATCATCGAATTTCTCAAGATATCTTGTGCTATATCTGTGCAATCAATAAATTTCAAATCATGATTGCTAATGGTGGTTCTATGAAATGTGAGGGTCATTGTTAAATGTGCACCTACAAATTGGTCATTATAATCTGAAATACCACATGTTTTCTAATGACATGGGAGGTTACGACATTGTTCTGGGTGTTGAATGGTTACGCACACTAGGCCCCATCACCATGTACTTCAAGGAATTAACCATGAGTTTCCAACAGGATGGAAAAAAATACTAGTTCCAAGACATCATGAAAGGTTCCCTTGAGATTATCATTTCACACCAAATGGAGAAACTCCTCAAAAAAAGTCATTTCGACATTATTTACCAATTCCATGCCATTCAATTAGTTGATACCCCTCTAACCCAATTTTTATCCCGACATACATTTTATCCTCTCCAAACACCAATTTGTTTTTGACAGCCCCCAAGGACTCCCCCCTTCATGTGGACCCCATGATCATTCCATCCCACTTGTCCCCAATAGTCTTCCTCCCAATGTTCACCCTTATCGTCACTCATTTTCCCAAAAAAATGAAATTGAGAAAACTGTTAAGGAATTGCTAGCTGTGAGTGTCATCCGTCCTAGTACCAACATTTATTCTTCTCTTGTTGTCACACTACTCAAGAAAGAAGGTACATGGAGCATGTGCCATAATTTTCAAGCCCTCAACAAAATTACCATCAAAGATCAATTTCCCATTCCTATCATTGATGAATTTTTGGATGAACTGAGTGGTGCTCAATTATTTACCAAACTTGATTTGTATTCCAACTACCACCAGATATGTATGAAGGATGCTAATATTCCCAAAGCTACATTTATTATCCATGAAGGCCATTATGAGTTCTTGGTAATTCCCTTTTCCCTATGTAATGCACCCTTCGCTTTCCAAAGCCTTGCGAATCGTGTCTTTCACCCTTTCCTCCATCACTTTGTACATGTATTCTTTGATGATATCCCCATTTATAGTAAAACTTGGCCAACCCATTTCGCCCATGTGGATCAAGTCTTACATTTACTGTCTTAGCACAAAATCTTTCTCAAATAGTCTAAATTTTCTTTTGGAGCTTCTAAAGTAGAGTACATGGGTCAAATTGTTGGTAAGGATGGTGTTTGAGTAGATCCTAAGAAAATAGAAGCTATGGAGGATTGGCCCCGTCCTAAAACTCTTAAAAGTTTGAGAAGTTTCCTAGGTTTAACTGGATATTATCACAAGTTTGTTCAGAACTGTTAGTGATGTCCTTTTTTTCAGTTAGAGTCGGTCTTAGTCGAGTAAGAGTTCATGTGTCAAAGCGTGTGAGGTCAGGTACCAAAAAGAGAATGGGTCAAAGTCAACAAGTGGTGGGTTGGCCCTTAGAGTCGGGAAGGGATGTCAGAACCAAAATATGTGTAAGGGGTAAAGGTATTTTCCCAAAGAGTCAGGTCATATCAAAAGAGAAGGTCTTACGTGCCTAAAGTCGATGCAAGTTGTTAAATAGAAGTCGCTTCGACGGACGAAGTGATCATCAACAACTCATTATGAAGTCAGAAGGAATGAAAAATCATGACGCTCTTATCACATATGTCCTGCAACTCTTATCAACTATACTTCGCACACTTCAAAGTGTACCCGTCGCACGGATGTACTGCAAAAATCTTCAAGCTCGCTTTGAAACCTCCAGTCACCATGAATTCAGTGTCCCCCGGCATGTTTCCATCTCTCGCCCGCCCGATTATAAATTCAGAGCGCTCTACATGCATTATGTTCATCAGTCAAGTTTACACATCGCCTATAATTCTTCTTGCATGCCCAGATCAATTGAGATTACCGCCTTTGTCTCACGCAAAATCCACCACGTGCAAAACCAATACACATTGCACCATGACGATATCCCAGAACATAAGGAAAGGTGCGCTAAGTGGCAGGAATGATGGGCTCGGGCCTCAAATCTTGATGTTGGTCAATGAAGATATGGAGGTCAGGGCGTATTTTGAGCAGGTTAGATGCATGACCTTTTGCAAAAAAATCCAGGGATTCAGCACAAAACTAGCAGAGCAGCTCGCACTCATGTTTGATGGGTCTCGCGCGGTAATTGCAGGTGTCATTTTCCAAGTAACAAAGGAAACTCTGTCGTCCGTGACAAAGATCCCTTCGCGTGGTGAAAGGTGGTTTAAAGGTATTCCTTTGGATGCATAGTGTTATGAAGACTTTATCAAACGAGACTTCTTAGGTGGGAAAGTCAAAGCGGGCGTTCCAAGTAGGTATTTGCAGGGGCCTTTTCGGAAACTCATGGAAGTGATTAGGAAATATTTCACCTGTGAGGAAAGGTTTGACAGAATACATTCACATCACAAAATATTGTTGATGCATTTCACAGAGAGGATACTGTTAAATCTGCCCTTTTTCTTACACCAAATCCTCCAAGAAATGGCAAACAGTGCCCAAGCTGAAAAAGATCAGCCGAAGAGGAAAATATTGCATGTCTCGCTGATTAAATTACTGCTAGTGGAGGAGTTAAGTCAATTAGGAAATAACTGGGATTCATTTCTACTTGTAGCAGACATCCCCAAGGATCCAAAGGGAGATTTCCCTCTACCTGCAAAAAGGGTAACATCGCACCACGCGGAGGCTTAAGTAGTAAGGGTTGCGGAGGAAGGGAGGACATTGGAAGCCATGTCCCCCCAACAACTAACACCCCAAAGAAGGGGTAGGCCAAGGAAAAACAAGGAATCCATGAAGACTCGAGTCCCAAGTGATCCACATGCAAATTCAACCAGGGAAGAATTACTCATGTGCGCTATTCGGATGGAGCCCGTCAAAGGCATAAGTCAAGAAATATGGGGCAGAAGGAGGAGGACATACATCAAAAGTACAATCGTTTGTGAGCCGTCACAATAGTTGAAGCAAGCACAACTCGCTATTGTCGAGCTATACCAGGAAAACAGAGAGCTGAGACAACAATTAGCGACAAAGACCCTCGAAGTATCAACATCACAAGGCTGCGAGGGAAACACGACTTGGATAAAGAGACAGCTCAGGGAAGAGCAGGATATGATCATACAACTGCGTAAAACACAAAGGGTGTTGGAAGAAAGGAATGTGAAACACTTCAGGGAATGTGAACCGACAATGGAGAAAGTCCGTGCGGCTCTGGCCAATGCACAAAAGAAGATGAAAGGGAATGTGGTTCTGCAAAGGAAAGTGATGAAATTGAAAAGGAGAAACTGGTCTCTCAGGAGAAATCTTTGAGTATCCAAACTGCAAACGAGACCAGAATCATGATTGATCGACTCCGCTTTTGTCTCCTTAGACGTGGCGCAGACTTGAACTTTGACAGAGACCCATGCATAAAACATACAACGCGCAGCGATGGTATCTCATCTATTGTGAAGGACAGGTGTACGTTAGACATGCGACAATTCAAAAAGAGGCATTTTTCCCTAGTTGGAGTCATCATTTTGGAGGCACCTGCAACAGTCTGTAGTCACCTGCCACATACACGCACCAACAAACGATTGCGTGGCAGAGGTAAAGGCCGTTACACTGTGTGGCAGGAGTCTGACAGAACATTTGATTGTCCAGATACCCTATCGAAGGAAAGAATCGACACATCATCTTCTAACGACGAGATCTTGCTGATGAATGAGATGTTGCGACAAAGACGAGCGACTATGATGCGGGCAAGTGCAGTCAGTTCTATTTTTAGAAAAAGTCCGTTTGAAGAGCCATCTAACAGAGGGTAGTCAAAACCTAGTTTCTATGGATAGTAGTTAGAGAACGGGGTATCCCAAGCGACACACCCTTTTCTATATATTCCATCTTTTCAATGTAAGCTAGGTTGGTTGGAAAAACAATGTAGACAGTGACTATTGATTGTAGTTTTTTGATCCGATCGAAACTTAATGCAAAAGTCCTGAAGCTTTGATGAAAAGATTCTAACGATGACTGCATGATGTATTGTATTCTTTCTTTGCGTATGTGCTTTCTTATGTTCTTTATATTCAGATCTGTAATTTCTGTCTAAATCAGAACATGATTTCGAATCTAGAATTCACCACGCAGTACTCTAGATTCGTGCCATTTAGACAAATTGTGTTTCTTCTAAGTTAACTCTGAATTCATCCCCAACAATGCTTCGAGTTGCTTCATGTGTTTTTCTCTCACCACACTCAACAATTTTAAACTAAAGACTGTTGCTCATTTAGCCTTTATCCTCTCGACTTCAGTCACTAAGTCATTTGTTTCTATCATTTTCTTAAATCAAATCCATAGCCCAAGGTCTTGCTTTCTTTCACTAATAGAACCAGAACATATTGTCTAAAGGTGTTAAATCTAGCCCAGAGTTTAAAGTTATATCTTGTACAGAGACAAAGTCTCCAGAGAGAGCCCTCTCCAGGTCTGAAAGGCTAATTTCGAGCCTCAAAGTTGGTTTGTAGGTTGCCTCTGTCATTCGTTTTCTCAGTCGAACGAAGTTTACAGAGTGCTAACATTCTGGCGTCATTACCGGGGATGGAATTGAACAAATTTTCCCTGGGAGAATGACTAAAGCTATAGTTTTGACCCCCAAGGATAACAGTGGGTCAAACTTCTATATTGGATGAAACCTCTACCCTGGCGAATCTAGTGAAAGAGATAAGTTTCACGTGGTAGAACCATTCAGAAAACCTATCTCCGAAGACCATTTATACCAGAGCCAATCCTGACCCGAACCCCGTAGAGCCTGTGTACGATCCCACTATACTTATGCGCAGGATAAGGGAGCAGGTGCAAGACCCGTTCTATTGCCTAGACAAAAATCTATCCTTTCCTTAGAATGGGGCTCAAAGCATTGATGACCTCGATTTTGACGCCTTGTTCGAATAGACTTTGTTTAGGTCTAAATCATAAACCAACTTGGACCACATAGTTTTTGACGAGGAGAGGTTTCTATCTCTAATCCCGCAAGCTACAAATCTCACTCATAACATCCCCCAAATCCTGAACCCCCTTAGGGAAATGGCTGCCAGGTTTTCCCTCAGTTATGCCAGCCCAACTTCATGATTTTCCCCAAAACTACAGTGAGAGGATCAAACTTTATGATGCTGAAGGAAATGTATCTGCCCAAAAGCACTTGGATTGGTTCAACAATTTCATTGATCTTGAAGAGTTAGACCATGCAGACACGAAGATGAGACTGTTCGCATAGAGTCTTTCGAGGGAGGTGAGAAAGTCATTCAAAGCCCTCCCAACAACAAGTATTCAAGACTTTTCCGTGTTCGAGACGTATTTCATTAYTAGGTGGGAAGACAAAAAGAATCCTTTGCAGCTGCTGACACAGTATAACAATATGAAGAGAGAACTGGATGATACGGTGCAAGAGTTCTTGACCTGTTTCATGAGGTTTTACAACTCGATTCCTATGAAAGTCCAACCCCCTCTTGGGGCTGCGCAACTACGATACGCCAACTCCTTTGATAGTGATTTCGCCTTACTGTTGAGAGAGAGAAGATCTGCAAATTTAGACGCTATGATGGGTGACGCAATCGAAGTCGAGGTAAAACTTATGGCATCAGGAAAGATAAAACAGAAATTCAACAGAGGCGGGAGGAAACCCCAAGGGGATGCAAAACCATCGACTTCCCAACCCTCAGAGGACAAGTTCAACTTGATGATGAAGACAATGGAGAAACTGATGGAAATAATGTCTCTGGGAAACAAGCCTATTGCTTGAGAACAACATTATCCCCAACCAAGGAATCATAACCCTAAAAGAGGTTCGGTCCTGCAAATCAGACATAGGGAACAGAGAGACCAGGGAGACCAACAAATAAGGCCCCCTTTCCAAAACAATTACGCAGACGAAAATTTTGATCAGATGTTCAAGGATCAAATGCATTACTACAATGACAAGGACACGCATGTGTTTTTGATAAAGGGATAGCATAATCAATACATGAGAGAAAATGACAACATTATGCTGGAGACAGATGACACGTTGTCTTGGGAAATAAAGGAATTCAGGAAAGGCTATCACAATGCCATCATGCAATTCCAAAAGCAATACAACCTTAGGATCAAAAAGGCATCCACAGAGCCTCAGTAGACAAATCCCATAAGAGAGCCTCAGTAGATGAATCCCATAAGGAAAACTTTGGTGGATATCCCTTCCATGAGCCAACTGAATCAAGACAATCCGAACAAGGATGCGACGAAAAAGGCAAAGTCAAAGGAGGAAGCTCCAAAGGGAGTGCCATAAACAAGCCGAGAGACATGCGTCAAGGAGGTAGAAAAAGTCTCTCCCCCTTTTAACTTTGAGATTGAAATGGACAAGATTAAAATCTTTGTCCCTTTCAATGAACTCATCGATAAAGGAGAATATCAGGACCAGATTATTTTAATGCTAAAGATGGGGGGACCTCCTGACACTTTGAATGTCCACGATGATCACTCTACCATTTTGTTCAGTATGCACATAGAAGAGATGAGAGATGTTGAGGATGTTCACCCATTCTATGTTAGTCTCAAAGTCCATGACATGACCTTTCATAAAGCCATGCTGGATTCGGGCACGTCACACAATCTCATGCCCAAAGTGATCATGGAGGAGTTGGGTTTGGACATCACCAGGCCCTATAAGGATCTTTTTTCTTTCGATTCAAGGAAAGTGAAATGTCTAGGGATGATCAAAGATTTGGTATACCCCCTAAATTTGGCATGCTATTATCCAGATCAATGGTCGCGAAACTGAAGGGAACTCTGCAAATGGACATGTCGTACGCCACCATCCTTGTTTTCGGCTAGGATAGACGGTTATACAGAGAAGTACTACTGAAATACATGGTGAGCAGTAAGACACAGTCGAATAACCACCCTATCTACTCTGTTGACACTAAGATTGGCTCCTCCATATTTTATAATGACTTGAGTTTTGAAGAAGAAGAGATGACAATTGTCTTGGTTGTTGATGACAAAGACGTGCGACAGGCAGTAGAGTGCACAGACCCAAGGAACCGCGTGGAGAACGAGATGTGGAACATGATTTTCGATGGAGCCATCATCAAAGAAGGGGCAGGGGCCAACGTATGGATAAGTCCTCCCAAGGTAGGCACAAAACTCTTCTCATACAAAATCGTTTTTGACTGCACTAATAAAATGGCTGAGTATGAGGCATTGATTTTGGGCCTGAGAGTTTTGATAGAATTAGGCACAAAGAGGATAGTGGTGCATGGAGAATCTGAGCTCGTTATAAACCAATTGAAAGGCATATATCAGTCCAAGCACCCCAGACTAAGAGCATACAAAAACCTAGTGCTATATCTCCACGAAGAATTCTTGAAGCATAATTTATCGACGATCCCGAGAGGGTAGAATCAAATTGTGGATGCATTGGCCACCTTGGCCTCGGTTATTAAAATTCCCATTTTTCAAAAAATAAAGTATGAGATCGAAGTCAAACACAAGCCGACTGTGCCCGATAATATCAAGTATTGGCAGGTGTTTGAGGATGAAAAACAGGTGGAGAGATTTCTCTAAATGAGTGATGAGTTCGCTAATATGAACATTGATGACAAGTATTGTTTCGACAAAGATGAAAGTGTAGATGTGAACAGTGACAATGACCCTTTCCAGAATCAGATAGCTGGGAAGGGACATAGTACAACTAAAGAATAACATCATCCTGAAAGGATTAGTTCTGTTGGAAAAGATTTTCGATGAAAACGATGTGTCTGGAAATCCCAAGATCACTGCAAATGACGAGGATGTCGAGGATTGTAATATCGAGTCCTAGAAAATCCGAAACAAAATAAAATTATCAAAGACGCTCAGTCTAGAGGTCAGACAGGATTACATCAAGCTCATGAAGGATTTTCCCGACGTGTTCACTTGGAGTTATGATGACTTGAAAGTTTATGACACCAAAGTGATTCAACACGTCATTCCTCTCAAAGAAGACCAAAATACTTTCAAGCAAAAGCTGAGACAGATAAATCCCCTGTTGCTTCCGCTAGTTGAAAAAGAGGTAAAGAAACTTCTCTAAGCCAAAATTATTGTTTCTTTAAGGTTTTCGAAATGGGTTGCAAATTTGGTGCCTGTGAGGAAAAAGAGCAGTGAAATAAGGTTGTTCGTAGATTTTCAGAATTTGAACAAAGCTTCCCTCAAGGACAACTACCCGCTCCTGAAGATGGACTATATCCTGCAAAAGGTAGTTTGGTCCCAGAATATGTCCATGCTGGATGGATTTTTGGGTTATAATTAGGTCATGGTACACCTAGATGACCAGAAAAAGACAGCTTTCACGACACCATGGGGGACGTTCATGTACGCTAAGATTCCCTTCAACCTGATGAATGCTAGAGCTACTTTCCAGCAGGCGATGGATATAGCATTTGCCAAGGAAAAGGACAAATTTATCATGATCTATTTGGAAGACATCACAGTATACTCCAACTCTGATGAACAACACCTCAGGCATATTGAAGAAAGTTTTCCAAAAGTGTAGGAAATTCGGCATATCGTTGAATCCAAAAAAATCGCATTTCAGAATGCAAGAGGGGAAACTGTTGGGACACATCATTTCTAAAGAAGGTATAAAGATAGACCCCAACAGGGTTGAAGGAATCCTGAAAATCAACACTCCGCACAACAAAGATTACACACAATAAACCCATGCAAAGATTACACATAGCGAAGAGAGCAAAACCATTTTTTTTTTTTAAAGTTCCAATAGTCCAGAATAATCACCATAAGAAACCACAGACACAAACAACGATACACAATTCAACTATCTCATAACAAATTAAGAATCACATAGACTACAAGAAATACTGAGCCAAAATTTGATTCAAAGGGCAGAGTAACAATCATGGATGGAAGAGTAAGGAACCCATACCTGGAAAATCCTGCACGAGGAAGAAAACTAGAATGTAAGCCTCCTTCACGACCGAACAATGCGGAGAAACAACAACTACCAGAGCCAAAACCAAAATGCAAGAATGACTAGGGTGACGGGCTCAAGGGGAGTTTGAGTGATGTGTAGTAAATGCACGTCGCTTCTCCCTTCCAACCTCATTCAATTCAAAGTACGAGTCAAGCCCATTCACCATAGCACTAAGCAATTAATCAACCACATATCCATTGCCATATCACATTTTCCCAAAATAATAATGTTCTAGGAACATAATCTCATGTGAAACCACTTATGAAACTCATCAAGGCGCATAAATATAGTAGCAAGGGTCAAGTGCGCCCATCCTTTGTCACAATAATACATAACATTAGAGCTTGAGTATAGTTTTTTTTATTCAAAATAGCTCCATTATTATCTCTTATCAAGACCATTTAAACTAATTAATTCCATGTTTAATGCAATATCAAAACAAATTTGATAATAGTTCTTTCATCCACATGGAAGCCTTAACATATTCTGTGAGAGGTCATCAAAGCCATCCAATGCCATGCATTAATCAACCAACCATCACATGTAACTATAATATTTTAAACCATGATTTGAAACAATGAACTGTAGAACACTATGCGAGTACCATCTCATAAGAAAACAAAATATAAGCGCAACATATCCACCATAGCGCCACAAGTCTAATAAGGGGGTCCCACCTACTAGTTTATTATTAATATAGATATATAATAAATCTTGGCAATCATTTGCGAGCATAGTATTCATCGTTGCGCTTTTAAGCGTAAAAAATATGCATATTGTTATATATATGATGATTTGATTTAATTAGTGGGAGTTACAAGGAGAACATGAATATGATGGGAGACATAAGTTTATATTTTATTTATGAGTATAGTGGGACCCTTTCCTATCCTACTTAAGTCACAAACATAATCCCTATATTACTTTATTAATCAAAAGATTAATTTCATTGATTATACTTTCTCCTTTATTCTATGAAAATGCTCATTAAGTAAAAATAAAATGGTTGAAACCAAATAAATACTGGAAAATAATACAAAAAAGAGAAAGAGGGATCGATCGAAGGGGGACTCATACGGGAGAGGATTTCTTGAAAAGTGGTTGAGAAAGCTGAAGTGAGATTGATTTGGTCTTCTCTTTTGAGGTTGTTTATTTTTCTGCATTGTTTACTCTCTTTAGAAGTTTTGAATTTGTTTCAATGCTATATAGTGGCACATTATGCATATTATAGAATGTTTGCATCACAAAACTTGTGGCGCCTGTATGATTTTCTTTACATCTTGGGTTTCCAAAGTCTTCCTTGGTCCAACTTTTCTATTATGTCCAAGACTATTTTATGGGTCAATCAATCAAATAATCATTGTATTTATTTCATTGTTGAGTCTATTTACTGTTCAAGTGATTTATTTTCCATTCCTGATATTTATTTATATTATGTATATCATTTAATATTGTTGTAATTTCTTTACTTTAATGCTTTGTTTATGAGTATTTTGGATTCAAGTATCCATATGATATTCTTAGATTTGTAAAGCATTATGTTTTTATTCTATTCATTATAATTCTTTACAGTGTGTATATGTGTGTGTGTGTGTGTGCATGCGGGAGCACGCGCGCGCACACACACACACACACACACAATTCAATTTTATTTTTGAGAAAACTTTAAAATTTTATAAAAAAATGGAAAATATAAAAAATTGAATAAGATATTATATGTTAGAACTTCATGAATATGAAGTCTATATCATTTTCCTAAGGATATAAATTTAGGGTACCATTCTTGCCTTCCCTCATTTAGCCTTGTGAGGTTCGAAGTGTTGTGATCGAAACATTACAGTTTCGTCATCAACATATTTTTGGTGAATCAATTGGGGACAAATTGAAATCCCTTGCTTCTTTCTTCTGCATCTCTGTAATTGAGTTTACATTTTCCCTTATGACCTTGCCTATAGCTCGTCATCCTAACATTCGAGTCCAATTTCCTGACCAAAACAACATTAATTCTTATTTGTTCGATTATATCTTGGAAACTGCTACCACCTATGACCGACTCAAATGTTCTTGGAATGTTATATCTCAAGATATTGAAATCCAAGAACAAAGATATAATCTTTAGAGATAGGTTCATAATCATCCCACTTACCCTTGAGTTGTCTTATGACCAATCATTTCTGATCTTCACGTAGAACTAGTGGTAAATCTCTCGAATTTGATCCTTTGGATGAAATTGAGAGGAAAAAAATAATCTTAGAATATCTTCATAAGAAGCTTCAACAAATTCTTTATGATTCTGAGATATAAGTTACAAGTTTGTTTCAATATTTTTCACTAAGAAAACAAAACATGACTTCTACTTCAGGTTCAAGTCTCAAGCCTCAACCTCTCAGTTGATTGGGAGCATGTACAATCATTTAAACCCACTACAATCTACAACCAATCCAACGAAAGTTGTTTGTCAATATGGGTTGTTTCAATTTGAATAAGATGTTGATACCACTCCTTGGCATGTATCGTCACCCTTTAACTTAAATCTAGCAACAACCCCCCTTCCAAAATTCAAATATTATTTGCCCAATTTTTTAGGAAATGGAACCATCTCTATTAATAATCATTTGATTGATTTTTCCAATGCATGTCATAATATTGATGCTAATGATAATGATACATGTATAATAATTTTTGTTAATTCATTGGAAGGGAAGGTAGTTGTTGACTTCTTCAAATTGCCTCATAAAGGTTTTTCTACTTGGGTTGAACTTTGTTACTGGTTTAAATTGGCTTATGGAAAACCTCAAAGCCCAACATATTTTCTGAAAAGTTATAAAAAATTGACCTTTAATCAAGGTGAAACTATAAAGGATTTTAATTTGTGTTTCACTAAATTGTATAACTAGAATCATGAGGTCATTAGGCCCCATAATCAAGTTTCTCTCATGCATTATTACAATTCTTTACCTGCTTCTTATTGTCATATATTGCAAGAGAAAAATAATAACAGTTTAGGGTCATCCTTACAAACTTGTCTTGAATACAAAGAATATGCTTTGAGCATAGGTCTTCCTCTTCAGGATTCAAGTAAATAAGTTGACTTAACAACTTTCTTATAATTGGATCAAAATTTGAACAACATAATAATCTCTTTTGAGAAAAGGGTGGTTACTCAACTAGCTCAAGGGACCTATGTGCAAGCCTCGCTTTGTGATCGGAATCAAACCTTCAAACCCAAGACTCTTATTTCCCAATCTTGGTGCAATTTTTGTGAGAAAAATCACGAAGAAAGCACCTGTGAACTTAGAAAAAATACTCGAGAAGGGATTTTTGGGAAAAGGCCCGACTCTGTAATATCCCCAGGTGCGCTAGGCTAGGATATTAATGTTTTGTTGTGCAATTTATATTGTTTATGGTTGTGTGATTTTGTCAAACAATTTGCATTACATATGTTTCCATGCTATAATTTTGTAGACAACTTTCTACAAGCAATTTGCATACATTCCACTAAATACTTCTGTTAAACACATTGTATGTAATCCATGTACACATGAAATAGAAGAGACAACATGGGAATTTTTATTATGGATGAAACCCTAATCACAACAATACAAATCTCTAATGGATGTTATGGAAACTACAATGCATCAATAAAAACACACTATATGCAAACCAACACCTGGAAAAATGCCACAACCTCCTCTAGTAGATGTTGCACCCTCCTTCAAAGGCTCTCCAATCAATAATGATCTCCTGATCTCCTCATAGGAAGATCGAGCCCCCCAAAGGCCAAGATTAGGGCTCATGACCCTCCTTCAAACCCTCACAGCCTGAAAAATCCCCACGACCCCTCCAAAATCCCCATGACTCTCCAAAATGGGTGGATCGTCCCCTCAAGATGCCTCCATGGCTCTGGAAAAGCAAGGGATTGGGCCCTCCAAGAAATCTCTAGTGGCTCTCTAAGGGATACATAACCCTCACAAATCCCTCACGGCTCCTCCAAATCCCCACAACCCTGCAAAAGAGATGAATCGGTCCTGTTATCCCCTACCCTAGGGATAACTAAGGATATCATGTCTCGAGGCCCACAGGTCCTAGACATGGAGTGTCAAGAATTGGATGACTTGAGCATGGCCCTAGAGGGCCCCTCTTTTATTCAGTGCAACCCATCTATCAACAACATCAATATCCATCCCACCAGCCTGGTCTTGAAGTAGCAGTAAGTATTGCTCCATGAGGTAATGAGTCTGGTTATCATGGTATGAGTCACTATGATTATTGAAGAACTTGAATATGTTGCACTGAATTCTCCTTCATTTCATAATGTTTGATTGCAAATTATTCTCTTTAACTTGTTCATACCTGGAAGGGTGACATGAAATCCCAGTAATTTGATCTCCCTTTAGGATGGGTTGCCACTGGGTGGGTCTATGAAAGGTAATTGTCCATTCCCTCCATAATTACCACTTTCCTTCTTTATTCCTCTCACTTTCCCCCTACCCTTGTTCGGGCAATGGGATTTTCCACACTAGGAAGGGTTGTACCTTGCCTTGTGGTAAGAAGGGGCTAAAGGCCCATAGGGTAAAAGTAGCTGACAATAGTTAAAATCCAAAATGAAACCTTTGAGATGCTTCGCCCATGGATTCCTGAGAAAGAAGTAAAAATCTTCTCAGTAAGAAAAGGGGACCCATAAGAGAACTAAACATTCAAGGTATTAGTTGGTAGATGGGATGTCTCATCATGAGTCGGCCTATTATGACCATAGACATGTAGCGGTATGACACTACCATCTATCTGGTCACCAAAATAGAGTAGTGACTCTTGGTGGCATAACCAAGAGAAAGGGGGTCTCATCACAAGCCAACCTTCTCATCTCCTTGAAATTCTTGTGGATAAATCTATCACCTCTAGTTACCAAGCCATGACAATGTCCCTCAACTCTTCCCTTGAAGCATAAAAGAAAAAGATCAAAAGCAATGAAGCTAAAAGCATTGAATGTGCTAGGAAAAATGTGGCATCTATGACAAGGTGCAACTCGCCCTCTACAAAGGCACCCACATGTAAGATCTACATTTCCCTGTTATCATTACACCCCATGCCTAAACACTTACCCCACACCACCTGATATGCACTTACATGGCCTAGACTGATTCTCACCTGGGAAACACCACATACTTAAGGAGGATTAGTCCAATAGGACACCCTGAGACCTTCTCCAAACCCGACTTGTTAAATTGCATAACATATTTGAGCATTTGTCTGGGTAAAGGGGGGTTTGATGCACATGTTTGGGTAATTTAATTATTAGATGTGATTTACATGTTATGATCTCTGTGACTTATGAAACCCTGGAGGGCGTACTTGTTGTTACTGCAGACTTTGCTCGATGGAAAGGTACACATGGGAGAATGATTAACTTGGACCTACATGGGGCTGAGAGCCCACATATAAATGTTGTAACCCCAACCAGGGGCAAGGAGACATCAACGACTTRCACCGGGAAGAAATAAGGACGTTTCCCTTGGAGACACTCTGGCAGACCTAGACCYAGGGGCATCTTTCTCTTCCACCTGGATGTTGACCTTTGAGAGCCCATGACATCATCATTACGATCTTGGACATCATCGAGAGCTAGGGTTTGTATATTGAGGGAAGTTGTGAGCTAGTTGGCATGTGTGGGCATCATCCAGRGCTTTTGGAGGCCCAACGTTTCACCTTAGGGGCCCAACGTCACCCTAGAAGGGCATGACATCACCCTTGGATAAGATTTTGGGGGTTAGTTCTTTCATTTATGTAAAAGACTGGATTTTTGATGTAATTTGGATAGGTCTACCTTTATTTGACCTAAAATTAATTAAAGGTCATTGATATATTATAAATAGAGAGAAATTACTCTCATTTTTCATCATCACTCATCACACACTTAGTGTGGACTGAAATTTGCGCCCTCTTTAAGGGCTATTGGTTGGAATAACTAGTGCACAACTTCTTAGAGAGGCATATTTTGGTGTATCTTGGCTATTTTTCATGGTGGAAGATATTCAACTAGGGTTTGGCTTGATTATTCTTGGCGAAGTAAGTAGAAAATATGCAATTTGTTTATGTTAATGAATGCTTGTGGTAAATTTTACTTGTTTCATGTTAAAGATTATGAAATTGCTTGCTTAAACCCTAGGAGAGAAACATAAGTTACTTCTTTCTCTTTATAGTTTTCTACTTGTCTAAAATTTCTCAAGTACACTTTGTTTAGAAGTGGCTACTAGAACCCTAAATTTCTAGCACTCTAGTAGCTTCACTCTAATTTCCTATTGCATACATTGTTTTAATAGTCTAAGGAAGGAAGATTCACTAGGGCCTAATATTCCTTACTCTCTAGCAAATTTGTCTTTAGGATTTGGATGCTTGAGGCCTTGGGATACCAACACCTCCTCCACCCATCCATTTTCCTTTGAAAAAGTATTATCATTGTTACTTTTCTCCAAGTTTTGCTGCTGCTAATGTTGACTCCATAAAACCTAAAAGGCACTAGTCTACTCACTATAGTGAATGATTGATCAAACAAACACTCAAATCTTTCTCCTTGAAGCTTCAACTGACTCTTGCTAACCCCAAACTGGACTAATCCCTTAGCTAACTTGCTTCTGTTGCAAATCATTGCTACAACCATACTAATTCATGCTAGTTTGTTGCATTCACCTACATAACTTGCACCTATCTTGCCCATAAATTGCTTGTGATAATTGCCCATCAAT
>JASDQU010790061.1:159259-185777 GCA_032191745.1 Picea mariana | reverse complement strand
GGTGAAGAATATATGTCATGTAACTTATCCCAAAGTTCTTTTGCTGATGAAAATTTACCAACCTTTTCTCTTATCGGATTAGGTAATCCTTCCCAGATGAAATCCATTGCTATTTTGTTATTCTTCCTCAATTCCTTCTTGGCTGCAGTCTTTTCCCTTTTTGAACTATCATATATTGTAACAACTGATAGCCAAATATAATGTCCTTGTGCCTGTAAAAATACTTTTGTCCTTATGCTCCACATCTCATACTTAAAACCATTCTGACCATTAAATATCGGTACTCCATTCTCATAATAATCCATGATCTCCTTCTAGTGGTTAAACTGTTTTCTGAAGGAACCTACTCTGATACCAATTGTTGGATTACTGAGAGGGAGGGTGAATCAATAATAGAGCAATAATAATCCTTTTTAACCATATAATCCAAGTGTTATATCAATGTATTATTATCATTCAATAAATGCAGAGTAAATAAGCAATGAACAAATGAACAATCTTACACATACACAATACACCAGTGTTTCACGTGGAAATCCAAAGCGGGAGAAAACCACATAATGCTTTGTCTTATATGTCTTGAAGAATTACATTCATTGGAAGCACCAACTTCCTTTGTTTTCCAGCTGCAACTGGAAGGAGGCTCCAACCCCCTAGTTTCTCAGGCTACAACCCGAGGAAAGATACAACTCTCCAATTNATTCTCATAATAATCCATGATCTCCTTCCAGTGGTTAAACTGTTTCCTGAAGGAACCTGCTCTGATACCAATTGTTGGATTACTGAGAGGGGGGTGAATCAGTAATAGAGAAATTGAATCCTTTTTAAACACAATATGAAATTGTTATATCAATGTAGCATTATCATCCAATAGTTGTAGAGTAAATAAACAATGAACAAATGAGATATCATACACATACACAGTGCACCAATGTTTTCCAATTCGTTGTTGTCTATTTTTTGTAGTTTTATGGATTATTCAGCAATGTTTTAAATTGTGTTGTCATGTACCTATTTGTTATACATAAATGTGGAAGTTCATAAGTAATTTGAATCCAAAAATGTAATGATATGCTCATAAATTTTGCATGGCCAATAAGGTTTAGTGGTGTTAATAATTACAACTGCAACAAAATGATATAAGTGTAAGAAGTCAATGGATATATTAGCTCAAAGCATGTTTTGGTGTTTAAAATCTAATGAGAATTAGTTAAGCAGGTTTAGTACAGTTAATAATTACATCTCCAATAAAGTGATTTATGGGTAAGAAGTCAATGAATATAAGGGTGAGGGTGAGGGTAGGGTGCGGGTACGGGTAGGGGTAGGGGGTAATATAGAGTAACACATATTATGTGTTACTCTATATTTCCATCATTTGAGGGTGAGGGTGGGGATGGAAAGGTAATATAGAGTAACACATAATATGTGTTACTCTTTTGGTTTCTAAAATCAAATGAGAATTAGTTAAGTATTGGCCATGATTATAAACATTAGTGTGAATTTGATCTAGGAGTAAATGGATCAACCATTACCTAATTATTTAAGTATTGTTCACCACTAAAAACATTAGTGTGAATCTAATAAGAGTAAATGACTCAACCATTATGTAACATCCCTCTCTACTGAGCACATGTTATAGACTTATTCTTTGAAGACACTTGTGCGCAAGTGATCCGGTTATAGTACATTGTTTTTTGTTTCGATTATAGATTTTACATGATGATGTTGATGGGTTGTGATTTATTGTTATTTGATAAATATGTATTGATAGATGCTATTGATGAGTTTTCCGTGAGTGTGCATGACACTTGACATATTGTAGATGTTGATGGCATCAATGGACCTCCTTGGACTTTGGATTGAGTCACGAAGCAGATTATGTTTTGTTTGATTATTTCATTTTACGCATATGTTTCATATGATTGATTTAGTATGATTATGTATATGGATTAGTGACAATGTTTTTTCAATGGATGCAGGATGATGATGCTTGTTAATCTGACTCACATAAGGAGTAAATGAGTCATGCACATAAACCAGATATTCAGGGAGAGGTGTGACAACATCCTTGTCACAGCCCATTAGCACTCTTGCCATGGCTCGAATTGTAGGTTAACGATTACCTAGTTTGAGAGGTCCACGATGTCCTGAGGGCGGACTGAGACAGTCACTAATGAAGATTTCTAAGCGGCGCACAATAAGATGGAGTCCTTGTTCCTTGGAAACCCTTAGTCTCTTACAAGGTCAACCGAGTGGAGTGTTGACTCCAAGGGTTGGACAAACTATCAAAACCAGTCAAAGGCAAGTGGCACCCTTGGAGCACGGAGGAGTGTCTTGAAGGGAACGCCGCGTAATTAAAAACTTGATTCAATAAATCTAAGTGGCCTAGAAAACCTTGAAATCATTAGACCTTGTCAGATTTAAATAATTAATTAAAGAATAAATTTATTAATCAAAAATCCCAATAAAATTCAAAGCCTACTTCATACTGAGCCTAAGTCTAAGTTTTAGTTAGGGCACTAAATTAAATTTATCAATTAAATTAAAATAAAAGAGATAAATCAAATTAGGAAATAAAAAAGTGAGAAACTCTAAAGATGAGATATAATGCACATGTGTGCATGAAATTAATAAAAGGGAATTTAAATTAAGAAAGAATTAAAGTAGGAGACAATAGGTATACACATATGATGGTATCTAGAGTCTAACTTACCACTAGTCTAACTAAAGGAAAACTCCTATTCAAACTCTAACTAAGATCTAGTTAGGATACTTTCATTAAATGAGAATCTCGGGAATAAAGAGACAACTAAGAGCAATTTTAGGAATGCATTGAAGATTGTAAGGGAATTTGACTTTTGATTAAAATAAAATATGTAATTTCTTGTTCAACTTGGGAGAGGGTGACAAGTGTGAGGGTGAATAATTCTAATTTATTTAATTAAAAAGTTAATTAATTGTGAATGTTGACATGTTTCAATGAGGAAATTCCTATAAAACAAATAGTCTAGATGGGAAATGGATCACACTTGTTATTGGTAAAGTTATGCTGCCAAAATCATTTTTGAACTGTGTTTTACTTGTGAGAGTTGAGAAACCAAGTTTGAGGATAGAGTGGTGTCTCTCCCTTGCAACGAAAAATTGGAGCTATAGTATTTCTTGTTTTTGTGCTTGACCCCTTTCTGTATCCGGGAGCTAAGGGGGGAGAAGAATACCCCTAACATTGGCTTGGAGGTATGTATGAGGTCTCAAAACTGGCAAGTGAAGGAATCGAACATTGCGCAAGATCTGAACAGAACGCTAGCAACAAGTTTCACAAATTCTTGGTTACGGTATTTATATAGTTTACTTGTCCTATTCATGTATTAAAATATTTTGAGCACCATAACATTTCAAAAATCTATATGGACAAGTTGATTTAAATTTAGAGTTCGACTTATTTTCCAGCCGTGAATGATGACTACACACTACCTCTAAACCACATCATGTTGCGAATTTTCGTTATGTTTAGAATGTCTGTTATATTATTGTTGCAATTAGCTTGAGGTAATGAATATGAAATTATTATAAAACTGTTGAATAATTATGTTGATGGCACAAATGTTAAGTGTTGTCTTTATTAATTTCCTAATACAAAATATAGGAATGATATAGACGCATTCTTGATTGATTGATTGATTATCGGAATCTAAGTGTGAATAAAATGAAATCAGGGTGCACTCACAAAACTTTTCCTTGGCATGTATTACACGGTCGATTTTATTTTTTGGGATGATTAGGATCGGTCATATGAATTTATGACCAGGGCGGATCAAAGTTCGGCTGAGAACCTTAAATATCAATTTATGTACACAGATAGAAATAGACAATTGAAATTCGAGCGATTAAAATTATGTGCCAGTCTCTCTAAAATAAAAATGTGAATCTGTATTTTTTATTGAACCATGTTTGTAAACTGATCTGTATAACCGTTGATTGGGAATTTATTTAAGCTACGTTGTTGAGCATTGTAAAACAACGATTTTTATTAACTTTTCATTCATATCGAAATTCTGTTATACGAAATTCTGTTTTCGTAACTCTTAGATTTAAAATGGTGATTGATTATGATCGGTGACTTGTCAAATTAACTCCTCCCTCTCAATCCAAAATCTAATTGAGATTGATATTTTTAATTAAGTGAATTTTTTAAGGTTATATTGTCATTAGCTCAATTATATTTTTAATCGAATTAAATGAATTAAGCATTTATGATTGTCATCAATAAAATTAGTATGGAATTCATTAATTAGATAAGAAATTGACAGAATTCATTAATTAGATAAGAAATTGACTTGACCTATTTGTAGCTAGGATTCGTATGAATGTCAAGACACTAATAAGTCATGGTAATGATTAAATAGCGAGTGGCTAAATGAATTTATTGAATTCCTTATAATTGAACATTTGTACTTCAGATCAAATTAATTAATGTGCAAGTGGTGCATCCTTAAAAGAGATAGATTCTTAAGTTATTGTTTATTGTGTTGCGTTATGAGTTAAAAAGTTTTAGAACTAGCATAGACAATAAGCAGTTATTGACGAAATGTCATTGCTCATTCCTTGCGTAGATGAAGTGTTAATTGTTTTACCTGTTTTTATTAATGAGATTGATTGTGTTATGATTACATACCTTACTATTAAATTCTAGTCTTGAATTGCAGTTTATGATTGGATTAAGGGGATTTAGATACCTCCTTGTTCCTCAAAAAAGTCACCAATCCTGAGACCTTAAGTGGTCAAAATAAATCAGATGAATCATGGACTTGAGCATTGTTTATGTGTCTTGGAGGTCACAACCATGCAGGGTAGGTTAGACGTGTAGCTTCCTTATGTTATGTTTATGAGATATGATTGATTGAATAATAGTGATGTTTCCTTCAGTTGATTGTGTAGTTATTAAAATATGTGGTGACGCATATCACTTGTCATAACATTTGTTTGTTTGAAAAAAAAATATTTACCTCTTTTGTACTCACTATTTGTTGTCGTAATGGAGGGTTTGTTACGTATGGTATCAAAGCGGGTTCAACCCTGCGACTTTGGACCGTTATGCCTTCCCCTGTGTTAAACTTATGACTTAAAAATTATTGCTAATTAAAATTTGAAATTTGTCCATGTAGGTAATCATGGTTAGAGGATGTTGTGGAGGTAGACGATGTGGTGCTAGGGGAAGAGGTGTGATGCCTCTGATATCATCCATGCTAGAGGGTTCTAACCCCTAAGGAGAAGAGCAAGTCATTGCGCAAGAGCAGGTTGTTGTGGGATATGTGGTTGGTATGATGAGATCCTTTCACGGGATGTTAGAGGCCTTGATTAACAGACTGGATAGAGATGAGGGAAGAGCGTATGTTCCCAATGAGATTTCATAGCATGCTCCAGCTAGTAGTGTTAATGCACATAGAACTCAAGAAGGTGAAGTTTCCCAAGTTCATGGGTGCCACGGACAACTCAATCACCGAAGCATGGTTGGAGAACATGGCAATGTGCTTTGCACTTCATGATTACACCTCCAACATGAAAGTACGCATGGCAGTATTTCAACTAAAGGGGAGTGCTCTTCTATGGTGGAAGATGCTCCTACCTCAAATAAACATGGTTGTTGAAGACGTGTCATGGGAGATGTTTGAGGAACAGTTCCGAGAGAGGTACTTGTCAGAGGAATTCATTGAGTGCAAACTCAATGAATTCAATTCCTTACAACAAGGTGGTCATACGATGCCATAGTATGAGGCCAGATTCATGGAGCTACTTAGGTATGCTCCACATCTGAAAATGGAAAATATAAAGGTCAACAAGTATGTGTTCGACCTTAACTTCAACATTCTTGTGAAGGTGAGGATCTTAATGCCATAGACATTTCACGACGCAGTTTGATCTTAAGTGAAGTTTGATGTTAAGTGAAGCGCATCTTACAACCATCAAGCACTAAACCTCCTAATGATGAATTAAGAAGTTTTATCTTAAGTGAAGCGCATCGAGAAGTGTACATGGATCATACGGGAGTCACGAAGATGAAGTTAAACCTTAAGCCTTTATTATTCTAGAAGGGAATGAGAGCAGACATTGTTATTTACATGAAAAGATGTCTAGAATGTTAGTTAGTGAAAGCTAAAAATAGATATCTGAGAGGAATATTACAACCACATGTTACTCCAGAATCGAAATGGGAGGTCATTTCGATTGAATTTATTGTTGGATTGCCACTATTGGCAAGGAGACATGACTCGATTTTCGTGGTAGTTGACACTCTGACGAAGAGTTCACACTTTATATCTGTATGTGTGATGTATCAGGTGCCATACATAGCTAGATTTGTTTTCAGCGAGGTTGTGAGATTACATGGTGTACCAAGAAGGATCATATCCAATAGAGGATCGGTGTTTACAGGACGACTTTGAATCAGCTTCCAGGAGGCTTTTGGAACACAACTGAACTTTAGTACATCATATCACCCTGAGATAGATGGGTAGACATAAAGAATGAACCAAAATTTGGAAGATATGTTGCGTATGTATGCAATGGACCAACAAAAACATTGGGAAGAGATCTTTCCACTGGTAGAGTTTGCATACAACAAAAACTATCAAAGTACCATTAAGATGGAATCATTTGAGTTTCTTTACGGGTGACAATGTCGGATGTCGTTGAGCTGGGATTGACTTGAGGATAGGGTCCTGGTAGGACTAGAAGTGATCCAAGAAATGGAAGAACAAATACAATTGATAAGACATAGAATTAAAGAAGCACAATATCAACAGAAGATTTATGTTTTTGCGCATCGAATTGACCACAGTTATGAAGTTGGCGATCATGTTTTCTTGCAGGTGAAACCGTAAAGGAGTTCGATCAAGTTTGGAAAGGGTGATAAAATATCTCATAGGTTTGTGGGACCTTTCAAAGTTGTGTAAAATAAAGGACTTGTGGCTTATCGACTAACCTTGTCTGATTCTTTGAGGCCTATGCACAATGTTTTTCATGTATCTGTTTTGAGACATTATGTTAGTGATCCTACACATGTGATTGACATGAGTTCTTTGCAAGTGTCAGACGAGGGTTCTCTCATGGCGGAGCCAATCTGCATTTTGTACCATCACATTAGAAAACTATGATGTCGAATAGTCAATTAGGTCAAGGTCCAGTGGGACAATTATAGTCCACACTCAGCTACCTGGGAGGACACATGATATGCATCAACAATTTCCTTGTTTGATATATTGGACATATATATCTTTTAAAATACTTTTATTTCTTGCATTTTATATATTGTACAAATTTGAGACAGAGTTTAACACAAGAGGGAGTGTATGTAACATCTCATTCTACTGAGCACATGTTATCGACTTATTCTTTGAGGACACTTTCGTGCAAGTGATCCGGTTATAATACATTGTTATTTGTTTTGATTATGGATTTTACATGATGATGTTGATGGTTTGTAATTTATTGTTATTTGATATATATATTTATATTGACAGATTCTATTGACGAGTTTTCCCTGAGTGTGCAGGACACTTGACGGATTTTGGATGCCGATGGCATCAATGGATCTCCTTGGATTCTGGATTGAGTCAGGGAGTGGATTGTGTTTTGTTTGAGTACTAAATTTTATGCATGTGTGTCATATGATTCATTTAGTATGATTATGTATATGGATCAGTGAAAGTGTTTTGTCAATGGATGCAGGTTGATGATGCTTGCTAATCTGACTCACATAAGGAGTAAATGGTTCATGCACATAAACCATATATTGAGGGAGAGGTGTGACAATGTTCCTGTCACAGCCTACTAGCACTCCTGCCGTGGCTCGCATTGTAGGTTAACAATTACCTAGTTTGAGAGGTCCATAATGTCATGAGGGCGGACTGAGATAGTCACTCACAAAGATTTCTAAGGGGCATGCAATAAGGCAGAGTCCTTGTTCCTTAGAATCCCTTAGTCTCTCACAAGGTCAACCGAGTGGAGTGTTGACTCCAAGGGTTGCACAAACTACCAAAACCAGTCAAAGGAGTGTGGCACCCTTGGAGCACTAAGGTGTATCTTGAAGGGTATGTCGCGTAATTAAAAACTTGAGTCAATAAAACTAGGTGGCCTAGAAAACCTTGAAATTATTAGACCTTAGCCGATTTAAATAATTAATTAAATAATGAATTTGTTAATTAAAAATCCCAATAAAAGTCAAATCCTACTTCAGACTGAGCCTAATTCTAAGTTTTAGTTAGGGGACTAAATTAAATTTATTAATTAAATCAAAAGAAAAGAGATAAATCAAATTAAGAAATAAAATAGTGAGAAAATATAAAGATGAGATATAATGCACATGTGTGCATGAAATTAATAAAAATAAATTTAAATTAAGAAAGAATTAAAGTAGTAGAGAATAGGTGTACATATAGGATGGTATCTAGAGTCTAGATACCTCTAGTCTAACTAAAGGAAGACTCATATTCAAACTCTAGCTAAGATCTAGTTAGGAGACTTTCATGAAATGTGAATCTAGGGAATAAAGAAACAACTAAGAGTGATTTTAGGAACACATTTGGGATTGTGAGGGAATTCAACTTTTAATTAAAATAAAATATGTAATTATTTGTGCAACTTGGGGAGAGGGTGAGTAATCCTAATTTATTTAATTAAAAATTTAATTAATTGTGCATGTGGACATGTGTCAGTGAGGAAATTCTTATTAAAAAAATGGTCTAGATGGAAAATGGATCACACTTGTTATTGGTAAAGTTATGCTGCCAAAGTAATTTTTGAACTGTGTTTTACTTGTGAGAGTATGGAAACCAAGTTTGAGGATAGAGTGGTAGCTCTCCCTTGTGAGGAAAACTTGGAGCTATAGTATTTATGGTTTTTTTGCTTGGCCCCTTTGCGTCTTGGGGGGCTAAGGGGGAAGAAGAGTACCCCTAGCATTGGATGGGAGGTACCGGTGAGGTATCGGAATTGGAAAGTGGAGGAATCAGACATTGCGTAAGATTCGAATAGAATGTTGGCAACAAGTTTAAAAAATTCTTGGTTACGGTATTTATATAGTTTACTTATCCTATTCTTGTATTAAAAGAGTTTGAGTGATTCGGATTTAGGAGCAGAAGGAATTGATTAACGGAATGAATACAATAAACACAGAGATATGAATAATAACACAAATATCCAGTGAACAATATCTTCTATCAAATAATGAAATAGGCTAAAACTGTAAAAATGCAGAACTGAAACTTGCTCGAATGGTGGTAGATATCTCTGAGAAGAGATGTGGCTGCTACGCACATCCATCTGAGAAGAATGGATTAAAATGAAGCTCCATAGGCCTTTTTTATATTAATCATGAATGTTAAAAGCCTAGACATCCAAAAACCTAACCCTAGAAGGTGAAATGACAAAATTTATGTGGGCCCTATAGATAAGTTGGTGTAATTTTGTACCTCAACTTCCTAGGGCCATAACTTTTTCATACGACCTTCGTTTTAGGTGTGTGATAGCCTGTTGGAAAGGTCTTTTAGAGAACTACACATTCTGCCATTAGACTTTGACTTTGTCTATATTATGACTATGGCGAGTCAAAAAAACAATGTTTAGGGGCCCAAAACAACCCTGGAAGTACAACAAGATGTGCTCACATGAAAACATACAAAATAAGCTAGTTGGATTAGGAGAGAGGCCACCCATATCCACCTGGAGAGTGTGTGAGGCTTCAGACAGCCCCAGAAGTGTAGAAATCACAATTATAAAGAAGTATAGAAAGACATGTTGAATAAAAAATGGACACGAGGAGCCAGTTGGAATAGGTGGGTGGCCACCAACATCCACCTGGATCAATCCTCCCCCCTTATGAAGTAATGGTCTTCATTGTGTTGAGTTCCCCCATCAGGTGAGGAAAATTTTGTTGGATTTGGCCCCGGGTGAGCCACTTGCCTTGGTGTAGGAGTTTCCCTACCTTGACAACCCGATAAAGTTGGATCTGCTGCTGGCGAGTGCCCTTGACCTATGTGTCCACTATCTGATTAGTGGATGCTTGTTCCATGCAGTCAGGGTTGAGCTCTGTTGGTTTTAAATGTTTGACGATCTCATAGGTGTCCAATAATGGTGGAAAATATGGTCGAAGGAGGTCCACATTGAATACTGGATGCAGACCAAGGAAGGGTAGAGTGTTGAGCTCAAAATCATTGCTACTCAAAGCCTTGGTGATAGTGTAAGGCCCATAACGAAGTGGGAGAAGCTTCCTATGGGGTCCGGTGAGACACTCCTTCTACAAATATAACCAGACTTTGTCGCCAACCTGAAACTGGTGTGGTATCCTGTGTTTATCATGGCACTGCTTGTACTTAGCATTGTATTTATGCAAAATCTCCTGGACCTATTGGCAGATGCATTGAATCTGCTCAATGAATCTGGTGGCTTTGTCGATCACATACTAATCAAGGGAAGAGTCTGTTTATGTGGTGCCAAGAGGAAGTGTAACATCAATGGGTCCCAAGGGTTGGAATCCCAGACCCACCTGAAATGGGCTATGGTCATTGGAACTATGGAGAGCCCTATTGTAACTGTGTTGGACATATGGGATACTCTTGTCTCATGTACGAGGATGCTTATAACTTTACATGTGCAGGATGTGCACAATCATCCAATTGACAACCTCACTTTGGCCATCGGTTTGCGGGTGGAAAGAAGTGGATTTTGTGAGCTTGGTGTCTAACAGAGACCAGAGACTCAACCAAAATGTGTTGAGGAACTAGTTGTCTCAGTCAAAGATGATGGTCTGTGGTATCCCAAAGTGAACCCAAAGTCATTGGAAGAAGAGCTTCGCAGTATCTTCTACTGTGAAATTCTTCTTATATGCTGTGAGGATGGCCATCTTCAAAAACTGATCAACGACCACAAACACACAGTCATTTCCATGCTTGGTGGATGAAAAACCAGACATGTAATCCATGGAGATGGATTCCCACAGATTCTCGGGAACATGAAGAGGGGTGTATAAGACTTGCTTCTTGATGGTTGGCTTGGCAGTGGCGTAGGAAGTGAAAAATCTGATATACTTGATGACATCCTGTTGAATTTTTGGCCAATAAAAGTCTTTCTAAAGAACGACCACAGTTTTCTCTATGCCAAAATGTCTTGCCACCCGACTGTAGGGGGGTTCCCAAATCATTTTTGCATGCTCGCTTGTAGGAACACAGAGATAGCCTAGGTGGAATAAGAGTTCGTCCTGAATGTGAAAATCAGTGACAGTGGCACCTATACCCAGGAACCAATATGTGGTGGTAAAGTTTGGATCTTGCTGGTAAAGTTGGGGCCACTCCTATTTTTCATGTCCACAGAAATGGAGCACAGTGGTGAGTGTAGTCACAGGAGGTCGACTGAGGTAGTCAGTGACATGATTGGAGATACCTATCTTATAATTGATGTTGAGACATAATTGTTCCAGGTAGGTGGACCACTTCTTATGGCGTTCGTTCTACAATTTCCCCTATGTCTATATGAACTGCAGAGGCTTGTGATCAATGTGTAAGATCGTCTCTTTCCCCAGAATGTAATTTTTCCATTGAAGGGAAGCTTGTACAATGGAATACATTTCCTTGTCATAGGTGGGGTATTTCCAGACAGTATCAAAGAGTGTCTCATTGTGGTATTCCACTGGATGTCTATGCTGAGTGAGAACTGTGCCCACAACATAGTCAGATGCATCATTCTCAATCTCGAATGGTTGTTGCAGATCGGGCAAGGAGATTACTGGAGCTGAGCAGAAATGATGTTTCATATCTTTGAATGCTCATTGTTTCTTCTTCCCCCACACAAACTTGGCCCTACCACCTCCCTTGTTCACCTGGTTGATGGCCCATGCAATATGGGAAAATCCCAACATGAACCGTCAGTAAAAATTGGCTAATCCCAAGAAGCTATGAAGCTCAGTCAGGGTGGTCGGGGCTGGCCAATCACAGATGACTTGGATCTTAGCTAGATCAACATCTACCCCATGCTCAATGACAATGTAGCCCAGGTATTGGACCATGTTCATGCCAAAAGAACATTTTTCGAAGTTGGCATAAAACTTGTGCTGTCGCAGAGTGCTCAAAACTTATTGAATATGTCGCATGTGCTCCTCCCACGTTCTGTTGAAGATGAGGATGTCATCCAAATATACTACCACAAAGAAGTTGGTGAAGGGTCTCAATACATCGTCCATCAATCTCATGAAAGTGGCTGGTGCATTTGTTAAGCCAAATGGCATGACTAGCCATTCGTAGAGACCTTCTTTAGACTTGAAGGTTGTCTTCCAGACATCGGTTGGCTCAATGGGAACCTAGTGATAGTCAGACTTCAGGTCAATCTTGCTGAAGAACTTTTCCCCCTTGAGTTGGTCAAGAAGGTCATCAATCCTGAGAATGGGGTAACAGTTCATGACTGTGATTTTGTTTAAGGCTCTATAATCAATGCAAAGTCACCAAGTCCTGTCCTTCTTCTGCACCAGTACAATTGGTCTTCCGCAAGAGGAGGAGTTGGGTCTGATGTGCCCCTTTTGAAGAAGCTCTTGGATTTGATGCATGATTTCATCATTCTCCATCAACAAGTGCCGATAGACTGGCCCATTAGGTAGAGGTGTGCCGGGGGTCAAATCAATTGGATGCTTGACTTGGTAGTGTGTCGGTACCCCTGTAGGTGAGATGAAGATGTCTTTGTATTGTTCCACGATCCCGTCCACTTGTTGTTGCTGCAAGAGAGGTGTTGTGTAAAGGCCATGGATGTGGTGGCGACGTTATGCTTACTGTGAGCACAGATCATAAAGAAGATGAACTTCTCGGTCTGTGAAATGACCTTTCTGCATTTCTTAGTAGAGATTAAAGAAATAGTAGTAGTCGATGCCACCTCTGGGATCCTGTACAATTTTATACCCAAAGTAATAATAACACTACGGGGTCTAGACTCATACACAACATTACGTTTCCACAAATATGGTTGTACTAAAAGAACATCACAAACTTCAAGGGGAGAAATATCAAACAATACCTCATCTTTGAAAGGCTTGATGCCATAGGGAAGACGACATTGTTGGCTGACACGAAGATCTCTCCATTGATAAATCCAACCGATGGTGTAGGGTTGTGGGTGAGGTTTCGTTGGCAAGTTCAACCACTTGACGACCTCTGCTAAAATCAGGTCCTTATGACTATCACTGTCGACAATGAAATGAATCGAAGCCCCCTTGACTCACATCAATGAGTGAAAGAGGTGTTGCCCTTCCTCTGGTTCTTCTAGTTCTCTTAGCAAGAATTTGGTGGTAGCGACCATGGCACTGGGTTCAGAATTGATAAGCTGCTTCCCTCCTTCAAGATTTGACTTGGAATCAGAATCGGCCTCTTACTCGGAATTCTTCAACTCGACCACGAGGGACTTCTTAGAGTGACATTCGTCGGTGTTGTTCCAAGGACTTTTATGGTACTCATGCCATTTTCCCATGTCCTTCTTCATATTCTCTTTTCCCTTCTTGTGTTTCATATTGGATGTATTGTCCTGAGAGAAGCCATCTCGACTTGGTCCATTCTTGTGTGGGTTGGGGTTTCCTTTACCTTGCTTCGGCTATGAGGGGTTTGAAAATCCAAACTCTCATTGTTTCTGCTTAAATGTTTGTTCGATCTTGACAGCATATCTATAAGCTGTGCCCAATGAGGTGATGTTCAGGAAATCCATCTCTATCTGGATGTATCTATGCAAATAGCCATGGTCTTTGAGCACCATATGACACTCAGAATATTTGATACCCAATTTGGTGTGTAGGGTATGGAAAATATTAGTGAAGTCTGGTATTTTTTGGTCCCTTTCTTGATGTAGGGCGGTCCATCTAGTGTACCGGTCCTCGTAGCTTCCAACAGAGTAGTATTTTTCTTTAATGGCATCCCGAAAAGAATCCCATGTAGGGGACACCAAAAAAATTACAGATTCCTCCATGACCCTTTGCTCAAAGTAAGTATCCCACCAGCCTTTAACATGGGGAATGACCTTGAGGAGTGAAAAAGTGATGTTTTCCTTATCGGAAAAATTGTGGACCGAAAAAATATCCTTCAAGTAGATTTAACCATTTATCTACAACATCTGCATCTATCAATCCTTCAAATAATGGAATATCAAAATTTACCTGTACCTTGAAGGGGGTTGCATGGCCTCTTGATGAAGATGCTTCTCCCATGGGAAACTGTCGAAGGATCTATGTGAAGTTGTCCATCATTTCGTTCCTTTGTCGCGTGAGGGATTCCTTGAACAACATTTTAATAGGATCTCCTACTCCATCATCTTTCGTTTCGTCTCCCATGGGTTGTTGTTGGGCTCAGTGTGACCGATTAGGTAATGGATCGATTGGTTCGAGGCCCAATTTCTTGTACCCAAACCTTGTCAGGGACATTCACGAAGAAAAATAAATGAAGAGCAGATCGTTCTGATACCACTGATCGAGATTTAGGAGCGGAACGAATTGATTAATGGACTGAATATAATAAACACAGAGATAGGAAGAATAATACAAATATCTAGTGAACAATGTCTTCTATTAAATAATGAAATAGGTTGAAACTGTTAAACTACAAAATTGAAACTTGCTCGAATGGTGGTAGCTATCTCTAAGAAGAGATGTGGCTGCTACGTGCATTTTTCTAAACATAATGGATTACAATGAGGCTCCATAGGACTTTTTGATATTACTCATGAATTATAAAACCCTAAACATCCAAAAACCTAACCCTAGAAGGTGAAACATCAAAAGTTATGTGGGCCCTATAGATAAGTTGGTGTAATTTGGTACCTCAACTTCCTAGGGATGTAACTTTTGCATACGACCTCTGTTTTAGGCGTGTGATATCCCATTGAAAAGGTATTTCAGAGAGATACACATTCCTCCATCAGACTCTAACTCTATCTACAATTTGACTATGGCGAGTAAAAAAAACAATGTTTAGGGGCCCAAAACAACCCTGGAAGTACAACAAGATGTGCTGACATGAAAACATATAAAATAAGCTAGTTGGGTTAGGCGAGAGGCCAATCGTATCCACCTGGAGAGTGTGTGAGGCTTCAGACAACCCCAGAAGTGTAGAAATCACAATTATAAAGCAGTACAGAAGGGCATGTTGAATAAAAAACGGACATGAGGAGCCAGGTGGAATAGGTGGGTGGCCACCAACATCCACTATCCTTGTTTTCGTAACTCTTAGATTTAAAATAGTGGTCAATTATGATCGGTGACTTTTCAAACTAAACTCCTCCCTCTTGATCCAAAATCTAATTGAGAAGGATGATTTTTTTAGCGCCAAACAGAAAACAATGATATCCTTATTTTAAGTTTTTATTGATCCCTTTCTTCGATTAAAGAATTCCCTTTTCATGGTATTGTCCTTACTCTCACATGAATTTGGAATGGGGATTAAATATTGTAAGCCTAGATAAAATTAATTATTTTGTAAATTAGTAATTAAATTTTAGTAAGTATGTTGGAGTTCTAATTTTACTTCTTATTGCACTATTTTATTAATAAGTACGAATTGTTGGATAGAATATGATTTGTGAGACTACAATAAAGAAGGGTTCCTTGCCTTATGATTATATTATCATAAAGAGTCTTGGGTTGTTAAAGGCTAATAATTTAGGTGACATTAATAAATAATGCTCCAAGTCTTGAAAATTTAATTTAAGTTCTTCCTACAACTAAAGTAGATTGGATGTAAATTTTTGGATTGAAATGTTTGTATCACTCTACAATTTAGGTACAAGAATATTCATATTATAATTACTTATGAAGATTAAATTAAAATGGAAAGGAGCAATATGTTCAAGTATTATTTGGTTGAGTTATCATTAATGTATTAAACGATTGATATCTTTAACTAAGTGAATTATTTAAGGTTATATTGTCATTAGCTCAATTATATTTTTAATTGAATTAAATGAATTAAGCATTTATGATTGTCATCAATAAAATTAGTATGGAATTCATTAATTAGATAAGAAATTGACTTTACCTATTTGTAGCTAGAATTCGTATGAATGTCAAGACACTAATAAGTTATGGTAATGATTAAATAGCGAGCGACTAAATGAATTTATTGAATTCCTTATAATTGAATATTTGTACTTCGGATCAAAATAATTAAGGCACAAGTGGTGCATCCTTAAAATAGATAGATTCTTAAGTTATTGTTTATTGTGTTGCGTTACGAGTTAAAAAAATTTAGCACTAGCATAGACAATAAGCAGTTATTGACAAAATGTCATTGTTCATTCCTTGCGTAGATGAAGTGTTAATTGTTTTACCTGTTTTTATTAACGAGATTGATTACATTATGATTACATACCTTACTATTAAATTCTGGTCTTGAATTGTGGTTTCTGATTGGATTAAGGGGATTTAGATACCTCCTTGTTTCTCAGAACAATCGCCAGTCCTGAGACTTTAAGTGGTCAAAATCAATTGGATGAATCCTAGACTTGAGCATTAGTTATATATCTTGGAGGTCCTAACCATGCAGGATAGGTTCGACAGGTAGCTTCCTTATGCTATCTTTATGAGATATGATTGATTGAATAATAATGATGTTTCCTTTAGTTGACTATGATGAAATTGATTGTGTAGTTATTAAAATATGTGGTGATGCATGTCACTTGTCGTAATGTTTGTTTGTTTCAAAAAAAAGTATTTACCTCTTTTGTACTCACTATTTGTTGTCGTAACAGAGGGTTTGTTACATATGGTATCAGAGAAGGTTCAACCCTGCGAATTGGGACCGTTACACCTTCCCCTATGTTAAACGTATGACTTAAACATTATCGCTAATTAAAATTTGAAATTTTTCCATGTAGGTAATAATGGTTAGAGGACGTCATGGAGGTAGAAAACATGGTGCTAGGGGAAGAGGTGCAATGCCTCTGATATCATCCACATCAGAGGGGTCTAACCCCCAAGGAGAAGAGCAAGACATTACGTAAGAGCATGTTGTTGTGGGTGATGTGGTTGGTATGATGTAATCATTTCAAAGGATGTTAGAGGCCTTCATTAACAAACTAGATAGAGATGAGGGAAGAGCATTTGTGCCCAATGAGGGTTCACAACGCGCTCCAGCTGGTAGTGTTAGTATGCACAGAGAACTTGAGAAGGTGAAGTTTCCCAAGTTCATGGGTGCCATCGACATCTCAGTCATCGAGGCATGGTTGGAGAACATGGAAATCTTCTTCGCACTTCATGATTACACATCCAACATGAAAGTATGCATGGTGGTCTTTCAACTGAAGGGGAGTGCTCTTCTATGGTGGAAGATGCTCCTACCTCAACTAAAAATGGTTGTTGAATATGTTTCATGGGAGTTGTTAGAGGAATGGTTCCAGGAGAGGTACTTATCAGAGGAATTCATTGAGCACTAGCTCAATGAATTCAATGCCTTACGACAAGTTGGTCATACGGTGCCAGAGTATGAGGCCAGATTCATGGAGCTACTTAAGTATGATCCACATCTAAAAATGGAGAAGCTAAAGGTCAAAAAAAAATTGTTTGTCCTTAACTTCAACATTCGTGCGAAGGTGAGGATATTAATGCTGCAGACATTGCACAATGCAGTTCAGAAGGCCCTCGTAGTTGAGGAAGAGATGAACAATGGAGGTTAGGGTATGACTCCTTCTAGACCGGCTGAACATATGGCATCAAGAAAACAAGAGCATTAGACGCCATCCAGACAGACTTCAGGGTATCATGATATGTCTAGAGGACCTATGTTCACAACACCATGACGACAGACTCCATAGCAGAGGAATCCTTATATAACACCACAACATTAGCAGTATTTTAAGCCTATTCAATAGAACATACCAGGATCACAGAATGTTAGGCCATCAACTTCTACTTCAGGGACCAGGGTTACTGGACCGAAGAAGAGATGTTGGACATGTGGAGAGCCACATTACCAATGAGATTGTCCAATTGAGAAGGCCATAACGATCGTATCAATAGGACCCACTATAGTGGGAGATTTGGGCAAGGCCCATAGAATACATGAAGTGGTGAATAACCGCAAGGTCAAGCACCAGTCCACGGTGCTCGAGATGTCAGGTATGATCGTCAATCAAAATTTTAGTATTTTTATAGATCTAAGTGTTACATAGAGCTTTATCTCTAGTGCAATGCTAAATATAATTAAGGTAAAGGAAGTTGAGCAGGACGAGTTTAGATATGTAGAAATGGCATCGGGTGCCAAATAGAAGGTTGGAGGAAAGGTTATGGACTGTAGCATTAACTTGGGAGATTTTGTAACAAAGGCCAACCTATATGTCACGATCTTAGGATCTTATGACATAGTGATTGGTATGGACTGGTTGGAATCACATAATGTGATACTCAACTGTAAGAAGAAACGGTTAACTTTGATAGATGACTTGGGACAGAGTAGAGTGATTGTAGGAAGGAACCAGGGGGTATCCTTGAGATTTATTTCTTCTCTACAGCTACAAAAGCGTATGCGCAAAGGATGCAAAATTTATGCAATTTTAGCACTAAATGAGAAGGGTGGGGCGGAAGGATTAGAAAACCTTCCGGTAGTACAAGATTTTGTAGACGTGTTTTCAGAAAAGTTACCAGGTTTACCGCCTAAACGAGAGTTGGAGTTTACAATCGACTTGAAACCTAGAATTGAAATGATAGCAAGAATGCATTATCAGATGTCAACACCTAAATTACAGGAATTGAAACTACAACTGAACGAATTGTTGGACTTGAGGCTTATACGTCCAAGTGTCACCTTGGGGTGCGCCAGTAATTTTCATAAGAAAGAAGGGTGGATCGTGGAGACTTTGTATTGACTATCGTCAATTGAAAAAAGGGACGATCAAGAACCAATATCCGTTGCCAAGAATAGATTATTTGTTTGATCAGATGAAAGGAATGATGATGTTTTTGAAGATTGACTTGAGATCAGGATATCACCAGTTACGGATTAAAGAGGAAGATATCCCTAAGAAAACATTTAAGACGAAATTCAAACACTATGAGTTTACAGTTTTACCATTTGGACTGACAAACACCTCTGGGGTATTCATGATCTTAATGAATGGGGTGTTCCACGAATACTTGGACAAATTTTTTCAGGTATTTATTGATGACATACTAATTTATTCTTGGACGAAAGAAGAGAATAATGAACATTTAAGATTGGTACTACAATGTCTATGAGAAAACAAATTATACAGGAAATTGTCAAAATGTTTTTTTTACCAATCGAAGATTCATTACTTGGGGCATATCATATCTGCTGAAGGTATAGTTGTCGATCCAGCGAAAGTAGAGGCTATTATGGAATGGTATTCACCGATGAACGTACAAGAGGTACCCAGATTTATGGGTTTAGCGGGATATTACTGATGATTCGTTAAAGGTTTTTCGAATATAGAAAATCCGATCACAGAATTGCAAAAGAAAAAATAGAAGTTTGTATGCACCGAGAAATGCGCAAAATCATTTAAAAGGGTCAAGGGATTATTGACGACAACACCAATATTGAAGGTCCCCGACATGGACAAGGAATTCTTGGTATGTAGCATAATACAAGGGAGGCTTACGCGGAGTCTTGATGCAAGACAGTCGAGTGATCACTTACATTTCAAGGAAATTGAGAAAGAATGAGGAGAACTACGCGGAACATGACTTAGAGTTATTAGCAATTGTTTTTGCCTTGAGAGTTTGGAGACACTATCTGATTGGACAAAAATTTCAATTAAAGACAGATCATTGTGGATTCTAGCAAAAATTTACGTAGAGTGACTTGAACACACGACAGAGGCGTTGGTCAGAATTACTTAGCGAATATGATTTTTAGATTACTTACATTAAAGGAACGGTGAAAAAAGTGGCAGATGCATTGAGTCAGAGACCAGGCATATTCTCAGTAATACCTCTTAAGACGAATCTTTGAGAACACAACTAAACATTAGTACATGATATCACCCTGAGACAGACGAGCAGATAGAAATAACGAACCAAATTTTGGAAGATATGTTGTGTATGTATGCAATGGACCAACAAAAATGTTGGGAAGAGTTCTTTCCACTGGTATAATTTTCATACAACAAAAACAATCAAAGTACCATTAAGATGGCACCGTTTGAATTTCTTTAAGGGCGACCGTGTTGGACGTCGTTGAGCTGGGATCAACTTGAGGAGATGATCCTGGTAGGACCAGAAGTGATCCAAGAAATGGAAGAACAAATGAAATCGATAAGACAGAGGATTAAAGAAGCGCAAGATCGACAAAAGAGTTATGTTGATGCGCATCGAATTGACCGCAATTATGAAGTTGGCGATCGAGTTTTCTTGCAGGTGAAACTGCACAAGAGTTTGATCAAGTTTGGAAAGGGTGCTAGACTCTCTCCTAGGTTTGTGGGACCTTTTGAAGTTGTGGAAAAGAAAGGACACGTGGCTTATCGACTAGCCTTGCCTAATTCTTTGAGGGCTATGCATGATATTTTTCATGTATATGTTTTGAGACATTATGTTAGTGATCCTACAGATGCGATTGGCATGAGTTCTTTGCAGGTGTCAGACGAGGGTTCTCTCATGGCGGAGCCAATCTGCATTATGTACCACCACATTCAACAACTATGACATCGAATAGTTGATCAGGTCAAGGTCCAGTGGGACAATTATAGTCCACACTCAGCTATCTGGGAGGACGCATATGATATGCGTCAGTAGTTTCCTTGTTTGATATATTGGACATATATATCTTGTCAGATAGTTTTATTTACTGCATTTTATATACTATACAACTTTGAGACGAAGTTTTAAACAAGAGGGGGTGTATGTAACATCTCGTTCTATTGAGCACATGTTATCGACTTATTCTTTAAGGACACTTGCGTGAAAGTGATCCAGTTATAGTACATTGTTATTTGTTTCGATTATGGATTTTACATGATGATGTTGATGTGTTGTGATTTATTGTTATTTGATATATATGTATTGACAACTATTTTTGGCGAGTTTTCCCTAAGTGTGCAGGACACTTAACAGATTGTGGATGTTGATGGCATCAATGGACCTCCTTGGACTATGAATTGAGTCAGGGAGTGGATTGTGTTTTGTTTGAGTATTTCATTTTATGCATATGTGTCATATGATTCATTTAGTATGATTATATATATGGATTAGTGAAAATGTTATGTCAATGGATGAAGGCTAACGATGCTTGCTAATATGACTCACATATGGAGTAAAGGGGTCATGCACATAAACCATATATTGAGGGAGAGGTGTGACATTGTCCCTGTCATGGCCTACTATCACTCCCGTCGTGGCTCGAATTGTAGGTTAATGATTACCTAGTTCAAGAGGTCCATGATGTCGTGAGGGAGGAATGAGACAGTCGCTCACGAAGATTTCTAAGGGGTGCGCAATAAGGCAGAGTCCTTCTTCCTTAGAAGCCCTTAGTCTCTCACAAGGTCAACCAAGTGGAGTGTTCACTCCAAGGGCTGGATAAACTACCAAAACCAATCAAAGGCGAGTGGCACCCTTCGAGCACGAAGGTGCATCTTGAAGGGGATGTCACATAATTAAAAACTTGAGTCAATAAATCTAGGTGGCCTAGAAAACCTTGAAATCATTAGACCTTGCCGGGCTTAAATACTTAATTAAAGAATGAATTTATTAATTAAAAATCCCAATAAAAGTCAAAGCCTACTTCAGACTGAGCCTAAGTCTAAGTTTTAGTTAGGGGACTAAATTAAATTTATTAATTAAATTAAAAGAAAAGAGATAAATCAAATTAAGAAATAAAATAGTGAGAAAATATAAAGATGAGATATAATGTACATGTGTGCATGAAATTAATAAAAAGAAATTTAAATTAAGAAAGAATTAAAGTACGAGAGAATAGGTGTACACATAGGATGGTATCTAGAGTCTAGCTTCCACTAGTCTAACTAAAAAAAGACTCATATTCAAACTCTAACTAAGATCTAGTTAGGATACTTTCATTAAATGAGAATCTAGGGAATAAAGAGACAACTAAAAAATACTCATATTCAAACTCTAACTAAGATCTAGTTAGGATACTTTCATTAAATAAGAATCTCGGGAATAAAGAGACAACTAAAAGTGATTTTAGGAACACATTGGGGATTGTGAGGGAATTTGACTTTTAACTAAAATAAAATATGTAATTACTTGTGCAACTTGGGGAGAGGGTGGCAAGTGTGAGGGTGAACAATCCTAATTTATTTAATTAAAAAGTTAATTAATTGTGCATGTGGACATGTGTCAATGAGGAAATCCCTATAAAACAAATGGTCTATATGGAAAATGGATCACACTTGTTATTGGTAAAGTTATGCTGCCAAAATTATTTTTGAACTGTGTTTTACTTGTGAGAGTTGGGAAACCAAGTTTGAGGATAGAGTGGTAGCTCTCCCTTGCGAGAAAAACTTGGAGCTATAGTATTTCTGGTTTTTGTGCTTGGCCCCTTTGCGTGTCTAGAGGCTAAGGGGGAAGAAGAGTACCCCTAACATTGTCTTGGAGATACCAATAAGGTATCAGAACTGGCAACGAAGTTTCAAAAATTCTTGGTTACGGTATTTATATAGTTTACTTATCCTATGTATTTATATAGTTTGCTTATCCTATTCTTGTATTAAAATATTTTGAGCACCATAACAGTTCAAAATTTTGTATGGAAAAGTTGATTTAAATTTAGAGTTCGACTTATTTTCCAGCGGTGAATGATGACTACACATTACCTCTAAACTGCATTACATTGCAAATTTTCGTTATGTTTAGAATGTCAGTTATATTATTGTTGCAATTAGCTTGAGTTAATGAATATGAAATTATTATAAAGTTGTTCAACAATTATGTTGATGGCACAAATGTTAAGTGTTGTCTGTATTAATTTCATAATACAAAATACAGGAATGATATAGACACATTCTTGATTGATTATAGGAATCTAAGTGTGAATAAAATGAAATCAGGGTGCACTCACAAAACTTTTCCTTGGCATGTATTACACGGTCGATTTTATTTTGTGCGATGATTAGGATCGTTCAGATCAAAGTTCGGCCGAGAACCTTAAATATGAATTTATGTACACAGATAGAAATAGACTATTGAAATTCGAGCGATTAAATTATGTGCCAGTCTCTCTAAAATAAAAATGTGAATCTGGATTTTTGATTGAACCATATTTGTAAACTGATCCGTATAACCATTAATTGGGAATTTTTTTTAGCACCAAACAGAAAACAATGATATCCTTATTTTAAGTTTTTACTGATCCCTTTCTTCGATTAAAGAATTCCCTTTTCATGATATCCTTATTGCACTATTTTATTAAGAAGTACTAATCATTGGGTAGAATATGATTTGTGAGACTACTATAAAGAAGGGTTCATTGCCTTATTATTATATTATCATAAGGAGTCTTGGGTTGTTAAAGTTTAATAATTTAGGTGACATTAATAAATAATGCTCAAGTCTTGAAGTTAAAGTCTACTTACAACTAAAGTAGAAGATTGGATTGATGATTAAATTTTTGGATTGAAATGTTTGTATCACTTTACAATTTAGGTACAAGATTATCCATATTATAATTATTTATGAAGATTAAATTAAAATAGAAAGGAACAATACATTCAAGTATTATTTGGTTGAGTTATCATTGATGTACTAAACGATTGATATCTTTAATTAAGTGAATTCTTTAAGGTTATATTGTCATTAGCTCAGTTATATTTTTAATCGAATTAAATGAATTAAGCATTTATGATTGTCATCAATAAAATTAGTATGGAATTCATTAATTAGATAAGAATTTGACTTGACCTATTTGTAGCTAGGATTTGTATGAATGTCAAGACACTAATAGGTTATGGTAATGATTAAATAGCGAGCGGCTAAATGAATTTATTGAATTCCTTATAATTGAATATTTGTACTTCGGATCAAATTAAATAAGGCGCAAGTGGTGCATCCTTAAAAGAGATAGATTCTTAAGTTATTGTTTATTGTGTTGCGTTACGAGTTAAAAAGTTTTAGAACTAGCATAGATAATAAGCAGTTATTGACGAAATGTCATTGTTCATTCCTTGCGTAGATGCAGTGTTAATTGTTTTATATGTTTTTATTAACGAGATTGATTGTGTTATGATTACATACCTTACTATTAAATTATAGTCTTGAATTGCGGTTTATGATTGGATTAAGGGGATTTAGATACCTCCTTGTTCCTCAAAAAATTCGCTAGTGCTGAGACCTTAAGTGGTCAAAATCAATCAGATGAATCCTGGACTTGAGCATTGCTTATGTGTCTTGGAGGTCCTAACCATGCAGGATAGGTTGGGCGGGTATCTTCCTTATGTTATCTTTATAAGATATGGTTGATTGAATAATAGTGATGTTGCCTTCAGTTGACTATAATGCAATTGATTGTGTAGTTATTAAAATATGTGGTGACACATGTCACTTGTCGTAATGTTTGTTTGTTTCAAAAAATTAAATATTAACCTCTTTTGTAAGTTCACTACTTGTTTTCATAACAGAGGGTTTGTTACACATTACCTATGATCATGGGTTTGATAAAGAGTAATATTGTATAGTAAAGGTGAAATACATGAAAATAAGGATTGAATCTATTACAACATCACATGACAACTAAATCAACGAGTTTATCTTTCTTATAGTTTTACATGTGAATATATATTCAATATGACATATCTTAGCTCAAAGAATGTTTTGGTGTTTAAAATCTAATGAGAGTTAGTTAAGTAGGTTTAGTGCTATTAATAATTACATCTCCAACAAAGTGATTTATGGGTAAGAAGTCAATGAATATTTTAAATCTCAAAGCATGTTTTGGTGTCTAAAATCAAATGAGAATTAGTTAAATATTAGTCATGATTATAAACATTAGTGTGAATTTTATCTAGGAGTGAATGTCTCAACCATTACCTTATTAGTTAAGTATTGGTCACCATTAAAAACATTAGTGTGAATCTCATAGGAGTAAATGGCTCAACCATCACTTATGGTCATGGGTTTGATAAAGAGTAATATTATATACTAAAGGTGAAATACATGGACACGAGGAGTGAATATTTTACAACATCACATGACAACTAAATCAATGAATTTATATTTCTTATAGTTTTACATGTGAATATGTATTCAATATGGACATATCTTAGCTCAAAGCATGTTTTGGTGTTTAAAATCTAATGAGAATTGGTTAAGTAGGTTTAGTGCTATTAATAATTGTATCTCCAACAAAGTGATTTATGGGTAAGAAGTCAATGAAAATTTTAAATCTCAAAGCATGTTTTGGTGTCTAAAATCAAATGATAATTAGTTAAGGATTAGTCATGATTATAAACATTAGTGTGAATTTGATCTAGGAGTATATGGCCCAACCATTACCTAATTATTTAAGTATCGGTCATGCCATTATAAGTAAATGGCTCAACCATTACCTATGGTCATGCGTTTGACAAAGAGTAATATTATATAGTAAAGG
Source organism: Picea mariana (assembly GCA_032191745.1). Lineage (NCBI taxonomy): Eukaryota > Viridiplantae > Streptophyta > Pinopsida > Pinales > Pinaceae > Picea > Picea mariana. The sequence goes on along the minus strand of JASDQU010790061.1, from coordinate 160,209 downwards.
TGAAATACATGGATATAAGGATTGGATATTTTACAACATCACATGACAAGTAAATCAAAGAGTTTATCTTTCTTATAGTTTTACATGTGAATATACATGAATAATAATAGTAATAATCTATTTTTAAGGTCATGGCCAAGCCAGCACACCAAATTGGTGTATGAGACCCCCTTGTTTGTGGGACAAGGGACCCCCCTCTACCCAGCGATTTGACTGGTAAAGTCTATGAAGGTATACATACCCTACCCCCCTCTGGATTAGAACATGTGACCTCTTAAGAGGAAACACATGTTCTTAACCATTAGGCCCACTCAGGCTATATGATATGACATGTCTTCTTATTTTTTTGTAATTTAGAGTATTGTATTGTATTGATTCCTTTCAAAAAATTACAGTTGCCTATGGTGCTATTATCCACATAGTCACAGTGCCCAGAAGGGAAACCATTGTGCTAGATGTCCAAAAGCTAGTAAGGCCGAATGTCTAAAAAATTGCATGGCTTCGGTGCCTAGTTGGGAAACCATCGTCGCCATGGTCAAGCCACTAAAAAGTAACTAGATTGCTAGGCCACACAGGGCCGAGGTGCATAGGTAAAGTGTAGAAAAAATCAGAAAATACGACAAGATCCTAAAAACCTAGACCAAGACGTAGTCCTACGAAAACCTGCTTCATCGGAGCTTTGCCTTTTCCATGTTCCGCCATGGCTTGTTGAAGATCTTGCATGAACATCATCAGGGCGTCCACTCTTCTCTAGCTGTCGGCTTCCTTCTGTTGTGTGTCGAGCGTTGCCTCTTTAATCTCTTCCACATCTTTTTTTATCAATTTGATAATCTCCAGATCTTCCTTCATCAATTTGATAGCTTCCAAGAGTTATGTTCTATCCGCACATAAAGCACAGGGGAGGTTGGGGTGGGTGTGGAGCGGAGAGGAGGAGGAGGATCTCAGAGGGG
>JASDQU010790061.1:131971-154264 GCA_032191745.1 Picea mariana | reverse complement strand
GAAAGGAGGTTGTGATGGTCCACTTGGAACTGAAAAAATTGTCAATTAAGATGGTGGTTGGGTTCCAGAGCAGTGCCAGTCCTCCCGCTGCTCCATTTTCATCCACTGCCACATGCTTTTCCTGTGTCCAGCATCGCTGGAGTGTGGTCTGTGCCTCCATTCCTACGCATTTCATTTCCTGTAGGAGTAGAATGTCTGGCTATTCCTTCCTGATTTTGTCTTTAAGAAAAGTTTGCTTTCTCCTAGCGTTGAGGCCTCTTATGTTCCAGAATCGTATCTTCATGAGGATGGTGGGGTTTGGAGGGGGGGAAGCTATCCAAGATCAAATGGATTTGACCTGAGTTGACAAGGAAGTTGTCGACGTCCTGGATGAGCTGGTGTTTTGGTTTCCTGCCTCTTTTTTTCTCCTCCTTTGTGGTTTTTTGTTGTTCCTTGGTAGTTTCTTTTTGTATTCCTAGATTTGTGCAGGCTTGGGCTTTACCTCCAGTAGAAGAGTTGAGGAAGACTTTATGCACCTTGCACAGCTAATCAGGCGGTATTGTATATAGTTGTTTCTTACGATAGGCTTGTTCCAGGTATGCCATATCAATTCCTGCTAGCTCTGGATCTTCCAAATCTGTGTCTGGATCACCTATTTCTGGCCTGAGAGTGGTTGGAAGGGCGTTTTCTACAGCTATGGGTTGTGAGGAGGTGAGAGCAGGGGGATCCTATGTGGCAGAGAATTGGCCCGTTGCAGGGGTTGTCAGGGGGTTGGTGGAGGAAGAGGGGGTATCCACCAGGGTTTGAAGGGCGTTAAACGAATTCTTGGTGGGGGGTCTAGCCAGTGCTTGGGGTGGTGCCCTTTTTGTCTGATGCTTCCATTTACCCATGACCTGGGTGAAGCCGTCCTTGGGTTTGTTAGAGTTTTCCTGATCCATCTTGGGGAGGTTATTTAAAGGGTATTCACAGAAGAGATGGTCGTGCTCATGACACTTGCAGCAACGAAAGGGGATATGCTCATAGTCCAAGGTTTGGCACTGTTCCTTGTCTTGATAGTCCAAGATGATGGTACCAAGGAGGGGTTTATAAATATTTAAATAGACGCATATGTGGGAATAAGCAATGTACCTTCATTGTTTTGTTTCCTCCGAAGCTTTGACATAGTTGTCGATGGTGTTTCCAATCCCTGCGAGGATCTCCTCCAGCCAAAATTCTGGTGGAAGTGAGTTGAGTCGTAACTAGACTAGAGCATGTGTGAAGTCTTCTTTTTCTAGGTTGAATCTCTCCGTCCATAAATGGAGAAACAGGCCTGCCTAGTTATAGAAGTACGACCCACCTTCGAAGATTCGATTCTTATCCTCTAGATTGTGAAATATGATTGTAAAAAATCCTTTTGATCCTAGTTGGAGATCGTAATGGCCCTTGGGTTTCCACCAGTGGTGAATCCATTTGACCAGGTCTTTCTCTAAGGGCCATAATCTGAGGAATTGTCCTATCATAGCAAAATCACGCATGTATTGTCTCTGATCCTCCATTCTCGGCGAGATGATGGTGTATTTGGGAGCGAATGGTGCTTGTGGAATGCATTTTCTAGGTTCCCAGGTGTGTTTAGATCTTAGTTGGTTGGTTTATGGGTTGATATCTATTGGCTTTTCCTTCGGCATTTCATCCTCTTAGATTCGTTCTTTCATGTCGGTTGGGAGTTCAAAGGTTGGTCATTTCGAGTGATTGGAGCCATGCTCCTCACCTATTATAGTGTTGTAGGAGGGGGCTAGGGGCACCCCTCCATTGGCCTCCATGTCCGCGACTGTGGAGAGAGGCGGTGGATGGTGCAGGTTTCAGAGCAGAAACCCTAGCACATTAAAAAATGATATGACATATCTTATCTCAAAGCATGTTTTGGTGTTTAAAATCTAATGAGAATTAGTTAAGTAGGTTTAGTGAGCTCTATTAATAATTACATCTCCAACAAGGTAATTTATGAGTAAGAAGTCAATGAATATCTTAAATCTCAAAGCATGTTTTAGTGTCGAAAATAGAATAAGAATTATTTTAGTATTGGCCATGATTATAAACATTAGTGTGAATTTGATCTATGAGTAAATGGCTCAACCATTACCTAATTAGTTAAGTATTGGTAACCATTAAAAGCATTAGTGTGAATCTAATAGGAGTAAATGGGTCAACCATTATCTATGGTCATGGGTTTGATAAAGAGTAATATTGTATAGTAAAGGTGAAATACATGGACACAATGATTGAATCTTTTACAACATCACATGACAACTAAATCAAAGAGTTTATATTTCTTATAGTTTTACATGTGAATATATATTCAATATGACATATCTTAGCTCAAATCATGTTTTGGTGTTTAAAATCTAATTAGAATTAGTTAGGTAGGTTTAGTGCTATTAATAATTACATCTCCAACAAAGTGATTTATGGGTGAAACGTCAATGGATATTTTAAATCTCAAAGCATGTTTTGGTGTCTAAACTCAAATGAGAATTAGTTAAGTATTGGTCATGATTATAAACATTAGTGTGAATTTGATCTAGGAGTATATGGTTCAACCATTACCTAATTATTTAAGTATTGGTTGTGTCATTATAAGTAAATAGATCAAACATTACCTATGGTCATGGGTTTGACAAAGAGTAATATTATATAGTAAAGGTTAAATACATGGATACAAGGATTCAATATTTTACAACATCACATGACAACTAAATCAAAGAGTTTATCTTTCTTATAGTTTTACATGTGAATAGATATGATATGACACATCTTAGCTCAAATATGTTTTGGTGTTTAAAATCTAATGAGAATTAGTTAAGTAGGTTTAGTGATCTCTATTAATAATTACATCTCCAACAAAGTGATTTATGGGTAAGAAGTCAATGAATATCTTAAATCTCAAAGCATGTTTTGGTGTCTAAAATCAAATGAGAATTAGTTAAGTATTGGTCATGATTATAAACATTAGTGTGAATTTGATCTAGGAGTAAATGGATCAACAATTACCTATGGTCATGGGTTTGACAAAGAGTAATATTATATAGTAAAGGTTAAATACATGGAAACAAGGATTGAATCTTTTACAACATCACGTGACAACTAAATCAAAGAGTTTATATTTCTTATAGTTTTACATGCACTGAATATATATGATATGACATGTACTTGTTTCCAGGGCTTCATATATTAAAGGTGAATGAGTTGGTATAGGTATAGGAGGGGAATATAAATTTTCATGCTACACCTTGTTTTATCATGAGTCTATGTTGAGTTGTACGCATTCAATCCTCTAAAAGTGTATTTGCATATTATACCATTTCAATGTGATAGATGTCTAGGGGTTAAATTATGAGAAAATAAATTATGTTTATAGTATATGACATTATAACCATTTTTTAGCTTCCTAGTGCATTGGACTTGAGTGTATGTTGAGTCAAGTAGGCATTCAATCCTCTGAAATTTTATTTGCATATTATACCATTTCAATCTAATAGATGCCTAGGGGTTTTATGAGAAAATTAATTATGTTTATAGTATGAAATTATAACCAATATTGAGCTTCTTGAGCTTCCTTAAGTGGTCTGGAGGACATATGGAGACCCAAATATTTAATAATTGAATTCACCAATTGAGATCTAGTTTTATGTGCAAAATTGTAAATAAAACTCAGTAAGCTATAGTTCATAAAAAATAACCTTATTTGAATAGACCAAAAAAATAAACCAAACAATATGATTCTAGAATCCTACATATCCATATATATGTGTACTTGATGCAAAATAAAAAAATTCTAAAATGTCACTTGTTTAAAAAAATTGTAATGGTATGTCATCTTCAATTATTCGTTCATGATTGACTTTTGACATTTTCCATTTTCTAACTTTTGATCGTTTCCTTGATTGAACCTCTATTAACTTTATGCGTGTTGCACATACCAAATGATTATATTGACAACTTATGGAATCCGACTTATAGTCTTGAAAGTGAACATGACTATCGGTTTGGAGGGTTTCTTGAAAAAAACTAGCATTTTAATATGATGGATATTCTTTCATATATAAAACCAGTATCATCAAAATCTTCTCATAATTTCATATTTCCTTCTATGCATCACATCAAATAATATTTAATGTTTTCTATAGGTGCAACCACAACAAAGACATCTCTTGTTTTCTGTTCCAACAAGAAGTTCTTGTTAGATCAACACACATGCACACAATTGTACTATATATAAATTTATATATCTAGTAGATGTAAATCTACATTGTCTAAGCATAAAAAATATGTTTGAACAATTGAAACATAAATTACCTTCTCTAACAATATCATAAACTCTATTTCCATCAATTGACACTATAGTTTTATTTGATTCAATCTCCTCTAAGATTGCAAGTGGCATTTTTCCCTTTGTTTTAATTCCGGTGTGTCTCCAAGCTTTAACATATTTCTAAGTTTCATTTTCACAAATATCTGTGGATTTTGTGTCCTCTATGCAAACTGAACAAAAAGAAGATTCATTTCTTCTATCAAATGCAAACACATTGTGGAATGGTTTTGTTTTAATTGATTGCAATTTTTGAATCCCATGTATTGTACTAGCCTCATATGGGATTGATCTATCTACATCTTGGATGCCAATATGCCAAAAACAACCTGCACACAGTTCAAGACTAATTTATTTAAATATAATTATGAAATGTTAATATTATACATGTTAAAGACAAGAACTTATTAACTTTCTCTATTGAACATGATTGAAAATCATATTTTTTAATGCGAATAAAAATAGCATGTGTACAACATATATATAACACACATGCACACATCCTTTGATGAATTATTTTCATGGCTTAGCGCCATTTTTCACCATTCAACAACTTGATAAGAAGATTCAAATTGATCGACATGAGGGCTCATCTGATACCTTCGAAGTTCTCTTTTACACATGCCCCTACACCGTCATGCTCTCATTTTCCATGACCAATCTCAAAAATGTTCCAGCAATGTGTAATATGTGATTTCTTGTCAAGACGACACAACCAATAGAATGATCATGAAGATTTGAATTGACCTGCACATCTATTTGACCATATCCAATGTCGATCAAATCCGATCCCACGGTTTTTCAATGAATCATAAAATTTATCAAAATAATGTTGTACATAATGTGTATTGGGTGTTCGATCATCACTTCTATAAAAATGATATGGTTTAATAACATGTCGATTGTCATTGGTGATTTCTATGTTATCAACACTTTGTTGAGCTGTCTATATAGAACATGGACAAGTATAGAGACTTGATCAAAATGATAATATTCACTTTGTATTTCTTTTTGTGCAGCGAATGTGTAATTCTCTGAAAAATCAACTACAGAAAAAATCGTCCCTGGTGGAAACACTTCATAGGATTGTTTTAATTGTAGGTATATCCATCAAGCTCTATGTGAATGCTTGGTGTATTTATAATTTTCATTCTCAAACTTCTTCAAAAAATCTATCACACATATTTTATCCACTTTCAAATCAATCATTTTGGAAACAACATTTGAAGAACTTGTAGTAGTGCCAATGATATATTCATATCTCTTCCAATTAAATTTTATATTGAAAAAATGTTGATCATTCATATCAATAGGATAATTGGAGTGAAATAAAATAATATTTCCACAACGATCGCATTTATTTTCACCAACACATTTGTTTTGGTAAAATAATTCATCACCTTCTCTTTCACATAGAATTTGGGCTATAAAACCACGGATTGTGGAAGGAGGTGAACTTGCCCAGAAAGTTTTACCAAAATCAATAAAGGTGTTGTAATATAACAAAAATTCCACATGATAACGAAAACAACAAGTGTCACGAACAATGATGGGTCTGACAAACCATGGTTTTTGTTGCACAATTGTATTCATGGACATTTTAACTTCTTTGTGCTTTTCTTTGAACTTATTGAAAAATTCTATTTGTGTAATTGAAAATAATGTTTTGTGTGTTATTCATATTCACTTCGTGCTATTCTTCGTCGCAACACATCTCCTGTATGTGGTGAAACACAATATTTTTTCAACCAGTAATTACGGGCCAATTCTTTAACATTTTCTGCAAGTCTATCTTTGTAGGGTTGTCTAGAAATAATTGTCCAACATATAAGTTCATCAGTTGCATCTATTTGCAATCAGAATTGTCTATGTTTGTGTAACATCCCACTCTTGTGTGCATTTCTGATGTGACTTATTCTTAAGGACACTTGTGTGAAAGTGATCCGGTTCATTATATGAGTGAGTGCTTCACTTATGGATTTTGATGAGGAGATTGTGATTTATGATGTTATGTTATGTTATTATGTATAGAAAGGGTTCTATTGAATGGTTTCTTCTAAGTGTGTAGGACTCTTGATAGATTGAGTATGTCGATGGCATCAATGGACCTCCTTGGACTCTGGATCAAGTCATGAAGTGGACTATTTATGGTTTGTGTATTTATGTTATTGTATATGTGAATTTGGGATATAATTTGGGATATAATTTATGTTTCTCTTTCACATAGAATTTGGGATATAAAACCATGGATTGTGGAAGGAGGTGAACTTGCCCAGAAAGTTTTACCAAAATCAATAAAGGTGTTGTAATATAACAAAAATTCCACACGATAACGAAAAAAACAAGTGTCACGAACAATGATGGGTCTGACAAACCATGGTTTTTGTTGCACAAATGTATTCATGGACATTTTAACTTCTTTGTGCTTTTCTTTGAACTTATTGAAAAATTATATTTGTGTAATTGAAAATAATGTTTTGTGTGTTCTTCATATTCACTTCGTGTTATTCTTCGTCGCAACACATCTCCTATATGTGGTGAAACACAATATTTTCAACCAACAATTACGGGCCAATTCTTTAACATTTTCTGCAAGTCTATCTTTGTAGGGTTGTCTAGAAATAACTGTCCAACATATAAGTTCATCATTTGCATCTATTTGCAATCAGAATTGTCTATGTTTGTGTAACATCCCACTCTTGTGTGCATTTCTGATGTGACTTATTCTTAAGGACACTTGTGTGAAAGTGATCCGATTCATTATATGAGTGATTGCTTCACTTATGGATTTTGATGATGAGATTGTGATTTATGATGTTATGTTATGTTATTATGTATAGAAAGGTTCTATTGAATGGTTTCTCCTAAGTGTGTAGGACTCTTGATAGATTGAGTATGTCAATGGCATCAATGGACCTCCTTGGATTCTGGATCAAGTCAGGAAGTGGACTATTTATGGTTTGCGTATTTATGTTATTGTATATGTGACAAGTGACTGATGTAATATGATGTTGTTTATGGATCACTGACATGTTTGTTGATGGATGCAGGCTGACAATAGCTGGTTAATCCAAATCACATTTGGAGTAAAGGGGTCATGCACGAAAACTAGAGATATTGAGGGAGAGGTGTGGTAGCAGCCCTGCCACAGCCTACTAGCACTCTCGTCATGGCTCAAACTGTAGGTTAACGATTACCTAGTTTGAGAGATCCGCGATGTCATGAGGGAATACTATGATGGTCTCTCACGATGATTCTAAGGGGTGCGCAATAAGGAAAGGTCCTTATTCCTTAGAGGCCCTTAGTCTCCCACAAGGTCACCTGATGGAGTATTGACTCCAGGGGTTTGACGTCTACCAAAATCAATCAAAAGGCGAGTGGCACCCTTAGAGAATGTAGTGCATCTTGGTGGGCACATCGCGTAAATGAAACATGAATGAAGGTGAGTGGCACCCTTGGATCATGTAGTGCGTCTTGAAGGGCACATCGCAATTTTTAACACTCGTGAGTTAATGAGCCTAGTACCTACAAAACTATGTCTCCTAAGGACTTAGTCAGCCTTAAAATGAATGTTTTTTTTTTTTTGTAAATAAAAGTGTAGAACCTTGTATTAATGACGTCTATGTGTTATACATTGACAAGTGTTAGCCACATGTTCCACCACTAGAGGGAAAATGTAACAGGTGGCTTCTTGATTTTCAGGTAGTGACACATCCTTTTGAGTTCTAGCCTTGCTGAAACTAAGATGTTTACACAAAAATTACAATGTGTCTGCGAAAACAAAAATATGCAAACCATGTTCTACAACCTTACAATAAGTCTAGTTGTATACAGAGATTCCATGGTTAAAACTACACAGACATAATTAGAAATAATTGCTAGTTCATCTATCTTGTTGTCGTGGTACTCTAGACCACCAAATCTTCTACTGAAATAGACAAAAAACTGAAACCTGGAGACATCAATCCATAGTTGGGCCTGGTTGTCCATGTATAGTGTAGGTCGAGGTGAACCGCTGACTATAATTCGGGCATCTAACACACGCAGGAGCATCCGTGAGCGCATCGAACAGGATATCCATCTATTGGCTGAGGACACTCTGTGAGTGCACCTGGTCATCCTGTTTTTTCCTGATCTCAAAGAGGAGTTGAAGGTGATCCCCCACGAGATGATTGGAAAAATGTTATGGTTGTTCCTCCTCCTGCTTGTTGGCTTCATTGGAATCCCCTGTGGTTATATCCTTGTCTATTCCAACATCTTTCTCCAGCTGCCAGCCTGGATGAATCTCCTCCTCCACCTTGCAGCTTTCGTCACCATAGTAGGGGTCATCTGGCTTGACGATTGGGGGGGGGGGAGAGGTGGGTGGCCAAAGGGTGGCGCACGCCCAAGGGTGGCACCTCCTCTTTTACCTCGCTCGGCCTATGAAGTGGTGGTGGAGATGGGGGATAGTGAGAAGTGGAGGAGGTCGCCTCCAATTCGACCGGATTGGCTCCATGGAACTAGAGAGGAGCCGATCGAGTCCTCTGGGAAGTGTTTCATGGGCTAGAAATGTGAGCGATGAGCACTCTTTGGGAGGGGGTAATATTCTTACCAAGAGAGAGGGTGATGTTGTTGCGAGCACCCCTCTTGGGCTTTCCGCACTCTCGAGGCATGCTGGGGGGGATGTGGAGGTGGAGGAAAGGAGAAATGAAGGTTGGGGGGAGATGCAGGGAGTGATGGAGGGAAATGGAGAGGTTGAGAGGGAAAGTGGAGTCGAAGAGGGAAATGGGGAGGATGTCATTGGTGTGTGAGAGGAGGTTGCAGAGAACTATGGTTCAGGAATTTGCATGAGAGCCGAGGAGAATAGCATGAAGAGTGCACCAAGGAGGGTGCATAATGGAATGAGATCCCCGATCATCGGTCTAGTTGCACCTCTTTACTCCATGGAAGCCTGAAATGACCCTTGTGATATCCATTGAAGCCTGAAGTTACCATTGCATCCTCCTGGTATGCCCTTCCTAGCTGGTTCGCTTGCCCAATTCACCAACCAGGGGCACTAACATAACTCCTCTCATGGTGTGAGACATGGAGGAATTAATGTGCAAGGGCTGGTGGCTGGGGTTAATAACTCCCCCGGCTACTTGGTTCCAACTATCCTCATTTGCTCTCCAGGTGGCACCCCATCCGAGTGCCTTAAAATGAATGTTGCATGAGTAAATATTTAAAATAATAAATTGTCCCTTAAAAACAATTTTTGTTGAACCAAGAATTTGAAGCCTAGGTCTAAGTAGGACTTGTGGAAAAAAAAAAAAAATAGACAAGGGGGGCATGAAGAACATCCAAAGATAATAATTAAATACAAATTTCAATGGAGGATTAAAATATTTAAAACATTAATTGTTGACTAAGTACGAACTTGCTAATTCATAACTTAGACCAAAAAGGGAAACTTAAAGAAAATGGGAATGTGGAACATGGAAGGGAATATAGCCTAGAGAACTTTCTAATTTCTAACTCAACTAGGTTTTAAGAAAGGCTTCAGTCATTAAAATGAATGTAAGGGAATAAAATGACATCGAGGAGCATTTTTAGGAATGCTTTTAGGTGGGTGAGGGAAATTGGCCTTTTAAATTAAAGAATTAATTGAATTTCTGGTGAAACTAAGGGATCGAGTGACATGTGTACGAGGGAGGTTTATCCTAATTTAATTTTAATAAACATAAATTTATCAAGGGTTTTGGCAACTAAACACTAATAAAACTCTATAAAAGGAATGGCGGAGGAGGTAAAGGGGGATGGTTGGTAGGCGTAAGGTTACGTTGTCGATATTTTTCTTGACTAATTTTTCTTGTGGGAGTTGGGATGCCCAACTCGATTAGAGAGTGGTAGCTTGACCTTGTGAGGCGAGCTGGGAGCTAGATGTTTCTCTGGTTTTGGTGTGCGTGGCCCCTTTGTGGCTCGAGGGGCTTAGGGGGAAGAAGAGTACCCCTAGTGTTGGTTGGGAGGTATTGGTGAGGTCTCAGTGGTTAGCAAGCAGGAGCGAGGAGGATCAATAGATGTCGAAGAACATCTCCAAACCCAGTTTCATCGGTGACGATAATTCGAGAAGTTAAATGGTACTAGGTTGATAGCATGTGTATGGTTTGATTTTTGCAATTATGATGTCTCCTTGTTTTCTCCTTGGATCTAGTTGTAATAAGTATTATTTATGTAGTTGATGTCGCTTTATTTCACTAGGGACCCAATTGTAATAAGGATTATTATGTAGTTGATGTCGTTTTATTTCACAATGGACCTAATTGTAATAAGGATGATATATGTAAATTAATGTCTCTTATTTTAGAATGAGGAAATTGTAAAATATTGAGTTGTATGTATCTTCAATTTGGAATCTATTATCTCTTTCTTCATTTGGAAAGCTTCTGGGTGCTGGAAATTAGTATAAGAATGGTTGATAATAGATGTCATGTATGAGCGGTTCCCAAGATCTAGTGCGCCCTCATCCTAAGCGATAATGAACAGGTCTTCGGCTCACCATTTGCAGTAAATATACTTAAATTATAATAATATCGAGGACTGTGATATGTTTAGAATGTACAGTACGCATCCTTCTGTTTGGAACTGAGTAAGAATAAAACTCTCCCTTTTCAAAGTAGGTTATCTCTATTTTTGAAGCAAAGGTAAGTGAACATAAAAGAACAGACCTTATCCCTTCTAAAATTTTAGTGTTTTGTTGAAATAATGTTCTGAACATTTGTTATTTTATATTTTTAAATCCTCAAAATCTATTTTAAATTGTGGTTGAGTTTTAAGAAAATCTTATATTATTATGTCTCTTCCTACCTTGATTCATGACTCAAACGCTTACAAAGATCACAGAGTCTTTTGGTGGCGATCATAAACTTGTGGCATATCTGCTCTCATGCTCAGAGTAACCGATTACCCAGAAACACATGAGATTACGACATTGCTTCGAAAATGGCTCGAGCATGCGTTTGACTTATCGCACTCAACGAATAGTGTCTAGGTAGCTAAACTCGATTCGGTACTGAACTGATATACCTGGTTTTTATTCATTGTATGGTGAAGGTGTTGGCGAAGCTGTAGTTGGGAGAATCTATCAATAATTTTATATATAAAGAAGGAGGAATCCCTTGTCACGGGCTTAGAAATCTGTTGTGGCAAGAGAAAGGAGTGTAAGCCAATGACCTGTCACTCCCAGAAAACCAAAAGGAAAATCAATTCCTTAGCTCCCCAACCGTTGGATTTGACTGTGAGCATCCTCCTTGGATGGCAATGATTTTAACTGTGATTTCTCCCTTCATAACAGTTTCTCCTTCACTTCCTTAGCACTCACTTGGAGCCTGTTCTCGAATGTTGACAACAACCTCTCACGGGCGATTAATGGAGACTGAGCATTGGTTTCATTTGGGGTATCCAATCCATGTATGTGCCCTTCCCTAGAGAAATTCTAGTAGCCTGGCTTCCACCAGTGCGTGCCTCTCCTCAGCCTACTTGCCCGACACTTAATGCCTACCATCTTACTGCATGTTAAGCTGCGCCTAGGTAGTTGAACAACCGGCCCTTCAAAACCAGAATTAATTATTACCCAGTGAGTCAAAGGACCTTGTTTCCCTCGATTTTTAAAAGAATGGTAGTGTTAACTTAATATTGGTTAAGTCGGCATTACTCCCTCCACGAATTCGGGCTTAATGTTGAATATTCTCTTAGCGATTTTCCCAGTGGAGGTAGCACCCTTGCTTTCCCTTTTTGGGCATTGTCTTACTTGGCGCTCATCTGGCAGACCCTCCCCTAATCTCTTTGTTCCTTGATCCACATGTACACAAACTTAATTTATGTGTCAGATAGAATTTGTTTTCCGGATAAAAATAGAATTTATATATAAACATAAATTAAATTAGAAAGATCCCCGTGTACACTGCATTGTTTTACTGATCAGATAGAAATCATTTTACTGATAAAAATAGAAATTACATCTAACAAAATTTAAAATAGAATGATCCACACATCTTTCGTTTTATTGTTACAATAGAATTTGTTTTACTGTTGATTAGAATTTATTTAAATAATATCTATAATGGATAACTACCTCATCTTATGTGGTAGACCATTATAAATTTAAATGCTACATTAGACTGGACACGAATAACTATCTATTGTTTTTATTTTTATTTTTCAATTATAAGTTGGGGAAATTTTAGTGATACTTGAGGTATAGAGAAGTGTTGGAAGGCCCATACATAGTGGGTATACCCCTTTTACTTAGATAAATCACAGTTATTTTAGACCTTAATTTCTTAAGGATCGCCTTGAAGTTGCTAGGACTCTTGGATTGTAGCGTCTAATCCAGTCTCAAGTAGAGGTTAGTTACTGGCACTTGAGTAGTTCCTTATGAATTGTATTTATTTCTGAATTGGGTTAATCAACGAATTGGAAGGGATATGGATTATTGTTAACTCGGTGATTTGATTAAAGCGTATGCCTGGAAAAGAGTGGGATTTTGATAACTCCTTAGTTAGATTGAATGCGCGCCTTGGTAACTATATGGATTTGTGATCTTTAGGAATTTTGGCATGGTGCGTGCTTTGGACATGATGTAATGAATGTTATTTATAGATGTTAGGATTCTTGCATGCCAAGAATTTATGTTAGAGAATGATTGTATGTATGTGATCAGAATTTTCGTTCGAACGATGTGAACAGTTGTTTATCTGGCACCTTCTCTTAGGCAGTCCTATGATGGTTTAGTGTTTTCACTTCTTGCGCAACTGAATTTTAAATGAATTTACAATGGCATGACCTTTTATAATTTATTGTGCAATGAATTCTAATGTTTTGAATGATGGTTTAGAATTAATTCTTCTTGCACCGAATGAATTTATTATGATAGATGTTGCGGTATGATTTCCTCATGATAGATTAACTGCGCACAATGATCGATAAGTGATTATGTTAATCGGGCAATGGATCATGTGCTTACCTTGATACTGATCCTTTATTTACCTAATGTATCAAAGAAAAAGGGAGATTTTCCATATGTACGTCGCTTTATGGTCGTAACGGAGGGGGTCGTTACAGTTTGTACAATGTTTTTCTTGAGGTTCCCATCGTTTTTGCCATGTGTTGTTTCAAATGATATTTTGTATTTCTAGATGGAACAATTGTTGTTTGTATTACTCTACGTGCAACACTGACATCTTTTTTTCAATATTTTCCAAAATATTTTAATGCGCTAGTTATATTCTCAAAGACATCATGTTTCACCTTTGTATCTTTTGTCGACCTTTGAATACCCAATAATGATGTAGCTTCTTTTAATTTTTTTGACCTTATTGGACCTCTCAAAAGTTGAGCTTGCGTTGTTGTGGATTCATCTTTGAAAAAAGTATTATACATATTCTTAACATGATATCTTATAATATGGTCAAGTTTTTTCTCCCCAAATTTGTAAGTATCAACAGTTTTTAACATTTCATCATCAATGTTGATATCTCCTGCATATTTCAATTTAACTTATATTAAAAAAATAAGCCAGATCATAAATTAACTAAAATATACAAGTGTTCATTTTGTATTATCTAAATTTATGTACATACCTGTAGGTGATTCATCTTCTGCTTCAATTTCGGTTTCAACGAATTCATCGATGTTATGAGGCAAATATGTTTTTGTTTTTTGAAAAATATTGTATTCAAATTGCAATCAATTATATTAAAAAGTAATTTAAATTTAAATTCTAAACTTAATCTATACAATATGTATGCATACCTGGTTGGACTTCTTATTGTTGAAAATTAGGGTGCAAATCTCTATTTACATCATCATCATTTCTTACTTCAATATTTTCACGTTCTCATTTCTTTCTCCAATAATGCTCTTTCGCTTGTTCATTATGGTGAGTTTCATCTCGAGTGCGATCATATTTTCTCTTGCACAAAATTTTGTTGACCATGATTATTCAATCTATAAAAGTTTTTTAAAAAATCAACATTTTATAACATGAAATAAAATTTCAAACCTCAAATATTATAGTTCAAAAACATTTTTTCAAAAGAAATTAAAAAATGGATTTAATAATCATAATGTAAAAGATTTGGAAAAAAATGATCAATAAACCAAAATGCTTTAAAAAAAAAAGTGCATTAAAAGTAGATTTTAAAGAAAATTTTAAAAAACCTTTGATCTTCAAAAACTTTTGTTTCAAAAAACCTTCATTGTGACAAAAATTATTCAAAAATAATAGCAAGAATTTGATAGGAATTGTTTAAAAAAACTTACTTTCAAAAAACTTATCTTTGATATAGTAAGGAATTGCTTATGAAAACGTTCATCTTGAAAATAATGTTCAATAGATCCTTCATTATATAAATTGTTGCTCCAATAAAAACAACAAAAACCTTGTTACAAACAATGAAAAAGTTGCTCCAAATAGCGAAAAAGTTGCTCCAAACTTCTCTTTAGTGGATCCACATAAGTGAAAATATGAAGTGAGGGAATGAATTGTGTAAAAGAAGTTCGGTCGAAAACATATTTATATGATTTCACGCCAAATGATGTGTCCCTTCATTTCTTTCTCTTTAGTGGCTCCACATAAGTGAAAATATGAAGTGAGGGAATGAATTGTGCAAACGAAGTTTGGATGAAAGCATATTTATATGATTTCATGCCAAACAATACGCCAAATGATGTGTCCCTTCATTTCTTTTCAGCTGACGGAATTTTGACACCACCTTTTCGGCCGAAAACATAACTTTTCAACCGAAAGATTGAAAGTCCTTTTATTTCTTACAACTTCCATTAGAAAATATCTTTTGGCCGAAAAATTATTTTTTTCGGCGGAAATATTTGTTCGGCTGAAAACCTGCAAATGGGACAGTTTACATAAAACTCTTAATTCTCTCTAAATTACTTCAACTTTGGAGGTAGCAGACTCCTGCAAATACAAAGAATTTAGTTTCAAAACTGATACCAACATTTTTAGAATTGAATCTACTTTCATTTGATATAATTCATATTCATTTTCATTGTTTTTAGCTAATTTTAATTAACTTTTCAAAAAAAATCATTGCATAATATTTTTAGGTGACATTATGTTTCACTGAAATGAAAAATCCATATCAGTACAAATGCACAGTGGAAAATTATGGAATATATATATATTAATAAGATTTAGATTGTCCTCTTCAAAAGGGTGTTTTTAGATTTTACTTTTTTGTAAAAAATAGGAAAATTACATGACGGGTAAAACAATGTGTTTAAAATATGCAACTTTTTCAGATTGGTCAACTTCAAAAAATTGTAGAGATTATAATATTCATCCATTAGATTCAAAACTATAGTCAACATAAAATAGAGTCTCTTTATATTGTTGCAGCATATTTCGTTTGTCAAAAAAAAAAGTTTAATAATGGATACATTGTTGGGGAAAAAGATAACTCATTATCATTTGATTTTCTTTTAAAGAACATGTTGTGAAACAATTGCTAAGTTTACATATAATATATCAATAAATGAATTTTGAAAAATAGTCAATAGAAAGCTAACAAAATTCTTGACAAGTTTTGTTTTTACTATAAAGTGAAATTCTAAATAAAAAAATTACTTTTCTTTACTGGAAGTTGAATAATTTTTGAAAATATAATATTTCTTTCTCAAAAAACAAGAAAAATAAACACCCACATACATTATTTTACCCATGGTACTAGCTTTGTTACCATGTTGGAGAATTAGAGGATTAGGTAGATCAGAGAGATAGTATTCCAAGATATATATGGTGTCTAAATACACCATTACAACACTTATACCCAACGAACAATAGATCAACATACAAAGAAATGTAAGAAACCAATGGATTTCAGTACAAAACACATGATTCATTACAAACTTAGATAAACCCATAAGGCCAAATTAGATAGCACCAAGATGTAACCAACTCCCTTGAAGTGAGGAAGACAAGGTCCACATAGATTGGTTAAAGCATAACGGCCTCCTTAATTTCTATTTTGTTCTATGCCCCAATCGATTGTTTTGTTCCAATTGCCCAACCAATCAAACATTTAGTCAGTCTCCTAGTTGACTCCTCAATTGACCTCCCAATATAACATTCAATCGACCTCCTAATCAACACTTCTAGTCAACCACCAACCAACTATCTCTAGAAGATCCAAAGGTTTGATGAACTACTAAAGCATGTCATTCCAAGAATGTTGTTACCATTTCAATTCTTGATGTCCCTAGTGCAACAACCACAGTTGTAATTTCCCTACAAGAAACTCAGATATTAATTTTTATAGATTTCCCAAACAAAGAGAATTATTTCGCTACAATATTTCATACACTCTCGTGCATTTTCATGTTTAATATCTCAAAAACCCAACAACTTTGTTGCATCTGTTAATTTTGTGTTTAATCTACCAGTCTGTGTAAGATTTAATCCTATGATAATTTATTTTTACTCAAAACTTTGTTTAATTTTATTACCAACATGTTTTGTCACTATCCAATCAGAAATCAAGTCCCTAAAATTATTCATTTCTACTTTCACCCAAATTCGTTGAAACTTTTCCACCCTTTTGGAAACCACTACAACTTCCAATTTTTTTAAACTAGAGAGGGGATTGGTTCCTGCGATGGATGGTCAGATTCCAGTATAATCTAATCAATTTTGTATGTGTACTTAAAAAACATGTGTTAAAATATTAAAAAAAAAATAGTGATATGTAAATTATAAAGTGAAATATAAATCAACACTATGAGCATGTAGTATCCATTTGGAAAACATAGTTACAAATTATTGTTTTTCCCTTAATCTATTGCCCTAAAGACTCTCTAATTAGATGCACCAAATGTTGGCCATCAGATTGGCTTAAATGTTGACAAATGGGTTGGTATATACACTCACCAATGATGTATATACTATAATCCATACATTTTCTAGTGGGTTTGGTTCTTCATACATCCAACATCACTTACATTTTCTATTGGATTTTGCTCTTCATGCACAACATTGTCATGTTCTCTCAATTTTTCTTATCTCTTTCCCATTCTCTATTTAGCCTTCTCTCACACTTCATCTTCATTAATTTATTTATAATAATACTTTTTTGTACATGTTTTCCTTGTTCCATAGCTCTATTGTTAAATTAATAGCTTTACTATATAGTTTTTAGAAACTTTAGCATAAAGTTTGTCAACTTAGCATAAAGCATGCAAGTATATTTTCAGGTACTTTTTTGAGTTTTTTTTTAGCATAAAGCATGTGAATTATGTCATGTACTTTTTTGAGATTTTTAAGCATAAAGCATGTGAATTATGTCATGTATGTTTTTGAGTTTTTTTAGCATAAAGCATGTGAATTGTGCCATTGGTTGAGTTATTGGAAATCCTTGATCAAGTTCAATCCCTCAATCGAGGTCCATACCTTGATCAAGGTAAATCATTGATCAAGTATTTGATATTAACCCAACAAGACTTCGATCGAGAGTTAAATTTAATCTGTAATCCAGGATCTTTAAAATTCCATCTTAAGCTCTCAATAGAAGTTAAAATAAACCATTGAAAGAGATGAAATGATTTCACCCCTTGAAATTATAGTTGAAAAAAGGAGGCAAGATTCATAACTTGTAAAGCCTCTAGAAAGGGTTTAAAAGTTAAAAGTTATGAATCTTACCCCCTTTCTATAGTATTTTCCCACGACTGCAATTTCCAAGGGGTAAAATCCTCTCATCTCTTTCATGCAAGGTTGCGAGGATTCATCATTGAATCCTCTATCCAATATCATAAATTTTTTGCATTTTTTTCTCATATTATATTTTTAATTTATTTTTTCCCAAAACTTATAAACAGAGTTTTTCCCCATTAGTAAAAGCCCCTAGAAAAAAATTACAATATCTTAAAAATTACATGACCAAAAAATTAGAAAAATTATTTGGGATACCCATAGATATTTAATCTTTAAAGGGGTATTTCTACTTTATTTTTTTACTATATAAACAAAAGAAAAAAAGTGTGATAAACAAGAGAATAATTTTTTTTCAAATGCAAAGGTGTATAGATTCCAATTCAAAGCATTGTTTTTGAGAGGCCTGAAGAATGGCGTCGGCGGGCGATCTTGGCGCCCTTTGCATTTTTGAACCTGGTTCGGACCCCAACTCTCTTCATGTCCTGTAATCCGTCTAGACGACCTTCAGAAGATCTCCAACTTTGGTAAATACTTGTAGATGTGATCATTAGCTACTTTATTCTCGGTTGTTTTCCTGGCGCCTCTCGGTAGGTTTCAACCAACCCATCTTGGTATTTCCTGTTATCCTCACTGTTTGTCTTTTTGCTCGCTGGGTGGTCGACAGAGTTTGTCGGACTGTAATATTTTAATCTCTGACTTATTAGCATCTATTTGTTTTTCTCCCAGCCCGCTTCTGATTTCTGTTCAGGAAAGAGGGACTCCTGTCTCAGCCTACATCCTCGCTGAACTGGTCAGATTCATTGCCGACTAAGCTCTTATCCCCGGAGCTTTCAACTCGCTTCCTTTGTTTCTCGTTGGACATTGTATTTGCTTTTGGGATTAGACTTCACCTACTGAGAAGATGGGGGACCCTTGGGACCACCCAGAGGTTCTAGCCTCGATAGATGACTTGTGTTCCAAACACTACCAGTCCATTAACTCAAAAGGCGCACCTCTACCTCCCTTATCTAACCCCACTCGCTCACTTTTCTCTGCTCCACCTACCCATCCGTTGCCTCCTTCCTCCAAATGCACTTCTTCACAGCCTTTTGTGGAAAGGACTCTTACAGGTACACCTCTGTCAGGTTCTAATAAGAATAACATAGACCACCAGAAGACTATTCCTCACACAGATTTCCACACTTTACAACACTCGGCTCCATATAAGAAGAATGGAACTCTGAAAAGAACCCAAAAGGTGTGGAAACCCAAGCATAGACACCCCAAACTAGTGCTTGGAATGGACATTGGGCTCCCTGAAGCTTGTAACTTAGCCTTGTGTGCTTTGGTTGGTCGATTAGCCTATAAGCAAAACTGCAAGCAGAATTTAGAGGCCTGGATGGAGTGCTCTTGGAAACCCATCCTCGGATATCTTCCAAAATTCCATTTGCTACCACATGGTTGGTTAGGCTTTATATTTAAGAATCCAGCTGACTCTGCTTCAATCCTGGGAGGATTTTGGCCTATCGACGAAGGAAGTCTCATGCTGAAACGTTGGAGACTTGGCTTCAACCCGGCCACTGAATTATTTGGTCTTCGACATACCTGGGTTCTCCTTCCAGGTCTTCCCCTACAACTTTGGAACCTGCAAGCTCTCGAAAGGATTGGAGCAGCTTTAGGAAGATTTCTCAAAATTGACTCAAATCTCCTTGAGTCAGCAGATAGAAGACTAGCGAAGATCTATGTGGAAGTGGACATACAGGCTGGTCTCCCTGAGGTGCTGGAGATTGAATGGCGTGGACATCTAATTTCACAGAATCTGGACTTCCTTGGCATTCCTTTCCGCTGCTCCTACTGCCGAAGAACTGGACACTTGCGTAGAGACTGCTACAAATTCCCCCCTACAGATGAGATTTTGGAACCTGCAGAAGAGGAAAACTTTAATGGCTACCTCTCGTCTCCTAATCAGCCATCGGAGATGCCACCCACTCAAAGTGACAATCTAGATTCGGAGAACGATATAGTGAGTAAACTACAAACTCACTGCCCATCTCTCTACTGCACTTTTTCGGCCTCGGACAGGCTCTTTATTTCTGAAAATGCTGATCTCATTTTGCCTCCTTTCTCCTCGACTCATTTTATAGCCCCTCCACTTGTTCCTCTCATCCCGGTCTCCTCCCACACATCTGCTACAACAACATCCCCTTCGCAGGTCCCTCTCGTCTCTCCTTCCCCACAGACTTCCCATTTTCCTATAGAGACGGACCTCCCCATAGATGCAGGCCCACTCGAACTTAACTCTCTCACCGGATACTCAGAACCTCCACTTTCGGATACTCAACTGGAAACAATTATTCGAGATTTATCACCTGAACCCTCCCTTCCCTTTGCATCTCTCCCGCTCCAAACTTACCTTGGCAAACTTCCTGTGATAGAATCCGAGCAATCTGTTGATCGTCCATCATCCTCTACATATTTATCATCTTCCACCCAAGACCCGACCTGGTCTAGAGGAGTAGGCCAGGAATTTTCTCCATTGAAAACACGAAGTGCTAGAAAGAAGATTTTGTCTGACTCGTCTACAGCGGCATCTCCAAATCCAGTACAGTCACAAGGGGCGCTTAGAGGCCTTAAAGCACTGGCAAGAGGTAAGAAATGATATTGCTCTCCATCAACATCAGAGGGGTCGGAGGACCCCTGAAACAAGCCTCCTTGAAAAGAATCATTGAACAGACACAGCCTTCTCTCATTTTCCTCCAAGAAACCCTTGTTGAAGCTTCAATAGCTAGGGATTTCATGTATTTTCTTCGACCGAGTTGGCTCTCCTGTGCGGCAAGCTCAGTTGAAACATCGGGAGGTCTTCTGGCCACTTGGGATCCGAAATTCTTCACTCTCTCCCCGATGCTCAGTCCAGGAGGCATATTTCTCACAGGGACCAGTCTGGAACTACATAGACCTATCAACCTCCTTAACGTTTATGGACCTTGCACAGGATGCAAGGATTTCTGGCAGCGGCTTGATGATTTGGGACTGTTAGCGGCTGAGAACCTCATCCTCGTCGGTGATCTTAACCTAACTACAAGCATTAATGAAATTTGGGGTGATTCGGCCCAGCCTGACCCACTTTCCAGTTTTTTTCAACAATTATTTTATAAAAATGCCCTGATCGATTTAAAACCTCCGGAACTTTTGCCGACCTGGAGGAATGGCAGGCAAGGGACAGCTCATATTTCAAAGCGCTTAGACTGATTCTTGGTTGCAGAGAACCTACTCCTTCCGACTGATCATAGTCGAGCATGGGTTCAGAATCAATTTATATCTGATCATACACCGATTGGTCTACAAATCAGAGAGGGTCGCGGTGCAAAGGGCTACCCATTTAAATTCAATTCCCATTGGTTGAAGGAACCATCTTTCGCTAGTTTAGTCACTTCGGTTTGGTCTGACAGTTCTCTTGTATGCCCTGGAGACGCACAAGGGAATCTGACCAGAAAACTCTGCAAACTAAAAACCCTCTCAATTCAGTGGCTAAAGGATAAAAAAGATAAAGAACAAGCCAAGCTCAACAGCATTGAATCCGAACTGAATTTTTTGTTAAAACAAAAGCTACAGCTATCGAGTTGTGTGGAATTAGATCATCGGATTCGGGCACTTGAAGAAGCACATAAAATTTTGCTTCGGGAGGAGGAGGAACGTTGGCGTATAAAGAGTAGGATGTTGTGGCTGGTTGGTGGAGACAAAAATACATCATTTTTTCATAAAGCTGCCAGCGCCCGAAGATCAAGAAAACAAATTTGGGAAATTGAAGATGATACAGGAATCCTCCATCTTTCACAATCAGAGATCAAATCGACGGCCCACTCACACTTTAAATCATTTTACAAAGCCCCCCCAGCTCCATCTCTTGCAGAGCAGACAACTCTAGCTAGATTATTCCCTACTTTAATCACTCCTGAAGAAGCTACTTTATTACACTCTACTTGCTCAAAAGAAGAACTTCATGAGACTTTAAAAAGCTTTAAACAAGAGAAAAGTCCAGATCCCGACGGTTGGTCGGTCGAACTTTTCTTACATTTCTTTGATCTAATGGGCCAAGACATTCTTGATGTCATTGAAGATTCGAGAACAAGAGGGATTGTGAGTTCTCATCTGAACAAAACTTTTGTGGTGCTGATTCCTAAAACTAATTTGCCCCGGAATTTCTCAGACTTCCGTCCCATCTCTCTTTGTAATCTCTGTTACAAAATCATCTCCAAAATCATAGCTGTCAGAATCCGACCTTATCTCTCGCGGGCGCTCTCCGAAGAAC
>JASDQU010790061.1:106734-118370 GCA_032191745.1 Picea mariana | reverse complement strand
TTCATCTTCATTGGGGTCCCTGAATTAAGCTTGTAATTTGATTCTCCTACTCCCTTGATAGGGTATTGATAATCATATCCAAGTGTAACTTTATGAGAAAACTTATTTTCTGAAAGGCAAGAGAGAATGTCTCTTTGACCTGTCATGTGTTTGGAAGCACCACTATCAATGAACCAAGTGTCCTCACCAGGTGATACTGATCCTGAGAGGGCATAGATTAAGACATAGTCTTCAATCCGTTTTTCTTCATCTTTGTGGGTGGCTCTTCATCTTCAACTACATGGGCATGGCACCTCTTGTTTTTCTTCTTGTATTATTCTCGTCTAGCTGGACAATGTTTCACAATATGTCCCATCTTGTCACAATGGTAACATTGGTAGGATGATAAATCTTTTTCTCTTCTTTGTCCTTTCTGAAACTTCTGGAATCTCCTTGGTTGAGATTCTTTATGTATGAATTTGTTTTGGGGGTGAGACTTCTTATGAGTTTCTTTCTGGAAGTAAGACTTATTTCTTTCTCCCTTAGTGTGAGTAGCTAGGGCTTGATATTCATCTCTTGATAGCAAAGATTCTCGGTAAGATACTCTTGATTCTTCTTGAACACATTCTTCCCAAACACTGTCAAATTGTAGTTTGAATTTTTTGGCACAAATAGTTTGGATGAATGCATCCCAAGGTCTTGTGAGACCATTAAGGCCTGTCATTATAAGTTTGTCTTCATCTATAGTATCTTCAATTGCTTCTAGTTGTTCTTTGAATTGTGATATTCTGGGGAAATATTCCTGGATTGTTTCTCTTTTATGCATCATTGTATTCTTGAGTTGAGTCCTTAGATTCATCTTCCGATTTATGTTTTTTCCTTCATATAATCTGGTTAGGGAATCAAACATTTCTTTTGGAGTCTTCTTTGACAACACTTGAGGAATCAAGTGATCTTTGATAGAATATGCAATGATTCTTTTGGCCTTGTTAGTGTTGCCATTTTTATTTCCAGTTAGAGTCGGTTCTAAGTCACGTTGTGACCCATGCGTCCAAACATGTGAAGTCTGGTACGTAACACCATGAGGTCGAGGTCGGCAAGTGGCTTGTTGGCCCTTGGAAACGAGAAGGGATTTCAGAGTCGAAACTTGTATAAGCGGTACAGGTATGTCTTTTCCAAAGAGTAGAGTCCTATTGAGAAACCGGTCTCTACGTGCCTAGGTCGAATTAAGTAGTTAATGGAGGCCACATCGACAAGTACATGTTATTATCAGTTCATCATGAAGTCTGAAGGAATGTAAAATTGCGATGTTCGTATCATGCATGCCCAGCAAGCCTCATCGCCTGTATCCTACACGCGGGGATTTGCCATGGAAAACCTGCAACTCGACTCAAAACATCTCGTCGCCATGAATTCACTATCCTCCAACATGATTCTTTCTCCTATCCAACTCGTTATAAATCTCGGATGCTCGGTGTTAGCAATAAAAAATGATTTCCAAAATCATTGAGATTTCACATGACAAGATAGATTTAGAGAAAAGATTTATTTTTAGGTCTAAAAGTCATGAAGTCTTTGAGAAAGGATTATAATCATATCAATTCAATAAAATGAGGATTTCACCTCATAAAATAGACTAAAAGTAAATTTTAGATTTCGGCCGCTAAATGGTAATTTTACAGGGTTGTGAGCCACCGAAAGTTAGGGCTTTCGACGTGTAAATTAGATTTTCAAGGGCAAATGAGCTGCCGAAAGTGCAGAAGGGTCTGTTTTTACTATGCTGAGTAATCATTTTAAAATGATGATTCTGAGTGACTAGAGAATCATTTTGAGAAACGGGCGGAGGATTTTGTTACTAACACGTCAAATAACAATAACCTCTCTCAATTTTCCTACAAGTGTCATATATTGGGAGAATCAAATTCATCTTTGAGCCCTAATTTCTAGATATCAAAATTTCCTTGTTTAACACATGTTTTTGAATGCATATCTCGGGCAAATGAAAATGAATCTCAAAGAACTGAGATAGGTGTTTTCTCAAAACAAACCAATCTACAAAATCTTCTACACATATGTTTTTATTTGAGAGATATAGGTCAATCTTTGAGCAACATATTTCCAAAAATTTCTGTCTTTTCCAACCACCTCACAAATTCGAATTTGAGATAGGAAAATAGGTTATCAGATCCATTTTTTGAGGATCTTGAAACTAATTTGTAAAGATTATTTAAAGCCCATAGAGACACAGTTCAAATGGGGGGGGAAACAGTCTGAGGACTGTGGTTCTATTCTTGAAGATTTGTACATTTCATCTTTTGGATATGTCCATGAATATATCTTGACATCAAGCTTCTTTCACTTTGTTTGTTCAGTTTTCATATCATTTCTTTCCAAGTTTATGTATACTCAATGACAGAAGGTTGTCATCCCATCTCTTCGTTGGTATATTAGACTTATATACATTGCTTCTTAAGATTTTCTTAGTGCTATATAGTTGTCATCCTATCAATGCACTCATAAGCTTAAGCTGCAAGTATTTACTCATTATGTATGGACATCTACCATATACAAATCTTATATATGTTTCTGCTGGTATGAAGAAGTATCTTACCTATCATCACTGACCATTCACATATGCTTTGTGTAGGCATTTCTTGCTAGCATAATGAGTCTTCTCCATGTTTTCACACATTGATTAAAACCTTCTGAGCAACATAGTTGAAAGCCTTGATATTTCAAGTGACCCATGTCTTTCTAAATGGATGTGAGTTTATAATGTCATCCGATTTGATCATTTTTCTTCCATAGTTTATTGATCTATTTAAGTTACCAAGCTTACACCCTTCTACAACCAGGGAGTGATTTCTTGGAGTGATAACACTCGACATTCTTTCCATTCGTAGAACCAGGCTCGAATTCCGTTTGCAATTTCCCTTGCCAATCCAGTTTGTTCAAAACTCTCCCCTTGCGCATTTGATGGATATACTGCGTGCAGAATATATACTGGTCGCGCCATGAAAACCTCTCAGAGCATAAGGAAAGATGCGTAGAGCAGCAAAATTGCAAGATCCAAGCCCCAAAACGACTGGGAGTCATTCTTGCCCTAACAGGCATTCCCAAGGATGTGAAAGGAGTTATTCTTTTACTTACAAAAAAGACTAGATCAAACCGCGCAGAAACTGAAGCAGAGGGTTTTGCATAGGAAGGGAAGATGATATAAGTCTCGTCTCCTCAACAACAAATGCCTTGGAGGAGGGGCAGGCCGAGGAAGAACAAGGAAGCTATGGAAGCTAGATTTTCAGAAAAGCCACTTGTCAGATCGAAGGCTGAAGAACTACTCATGCATGCCATTCGGCTAGAGCCTGCTGGAGGATCGAGCCACGAAGACAGGAACAAAACAAGGAAAGCGGATATCATGGGAGCGAATGATCAAGAGCCATCTCAACAATTGAAACATGCAAAGCTGCTATCGCTGAACTCTATCAGGAAAACATGGAGTTGAGGCGACAGCTAGCGACAAAGACCATAGAGGCGTCAGCAACATAGGGTTGCAAGGGAAGCGTGGCATGGATAAAAAGACATCTTAGAGAGGCGCAAGACACCATTGTACAACTGCGGGAAACAAAGAGATTGACGGAAGAAAGGCATACAAAGTATTCCAGAGAATACAAAGTGACCGGGAAAGAGGCTCGTGTGGATCTCGCCAGCCTGCAGAAAAAATGAGCCTAGCTGACGCTCATCTCTGCATCTGCAAACAAAATATGAATCTTGGCAGTTTTGAAGGACAAGTTTCCCCAAATCACCCTACAATTTTGATAACAAACATGATAATCAAACAACCACTCACCACACACATTTTCTAGAAAATGAACGCACAACAGAAATAAAATCTGTTATAAATGGATAGCAGGTTCTTGACAGACACCTGCTCGCTCTGAAACCTGATCAAAGGGATACATTGACACATCTTTTTCCATATCGAGACCTTACTGATGATCATATCCTCGTGGCATATTTGCGGACGATCATGGGTAAATAGACGTGATTATTGTCTATTTTTGGGCAGTGCCATGCTACTTAGTTTTCCTAGTTTTAGGGTTAGCAGTTAGAAAGTAGGGTATCCCAAGCAGCGCCCTTGTTTATATATTTCATCTTTTCAATGTAATCCAGGTTGGTTGGCAAATTTGGTAGATGACAACTATTGTATGTAATTTGAGTTTTGACCGAAATTTAAGGCAATGGTCTTGTAACTTGATGAAAATATTCTAGTTGTAGCAGTTGGATGTATCATGCCTCTTCTTTGCGTATGTGATTCATGTCATCTTTATTCATATATTTTTCTGTCTATTTCAGAACAAATTTTCGAACCTGTGGATTCGTTGCACAATGCCCCTTGTTCGCGCCACTTAGAAAATTTTTTTTCCTCTAACAAGTTAACTCTAAATTCACCCGGAGCGGTGCTCCGAGTTACTTCCTTTGTTTTTCTCCCACCTCACATTACAGTTTTACACTGAAGACTATTACTCACCTAGCCTTATCCTCTCAAGTTTAGTCACTGAGTCATTTGTCTCCGTCATTTCCTTAGATCAACTCCATAGCCCAAGTCTTACTTTCTTGCGCCAATATAACCAGAACCCATTATATCAAAGGTGTTAAATCTAGCCACTGCTTTCAAAGCCATATCCTGCGCGGAGACTGCGCCTCCCGAGAGAGCCCTCTCCAGATCTGAAAGGCTAGTTTTTGGGTCTCAAAGATTGTAGAAAAATTTACCTTCATCGTCTGTTTATTAGCCGAACAAATTTACGAAGTGCTAACATTCTGGCGTCGTTGTCTGGGACAAAATTGAATAGATTTTTCCGGGGAGAATGACTAATGTTGTAGGTTGACCCCTGAGGGTAACATAGGGACAAACATCTGTACTAGATGAAACCCTTACCCTGGCGACTCCAGTCCAAACAGACCAGTAGCTCCAAGTAGCGCATTTCCGGAACCCTAGCTCCAAAGACAATTTATACCAAAGAAAATCCTGACCCAAACCGCACAGAGCTTGTGTACGACCCCGAGAAGATTCTGTGCAAGACTAGAGAGCAAGCGCCAGACCCTTTTTACTACCTAGATATAAGCTAATCCTTGCCCAAAGATGACGCGCAGGGCATTGACGACCTTGAGTTTGACACATTCTTTGAGCAAACTCTCTTCAGGTCTAAGTCAAAAACCAGTTTGGATGAGACTGTTTTCGACCCGAAGAAATTCCAAGCCCTAGTATCAAATAATATCCCTCAGAATTCGAATCCTCCTATGGACATGGACACCAGATTCATTCCCCTCATCTTGCCAGCCCAATTACATGACTTGCCTCAGAATTATAGCCAGAGCATCAGGCTCTACGATGTTGAGGGAAATGTTTCCGCTCAGAGGCACCTAGACTGGTTTAACGATTTCGTCGACTTGGAAGAGGTGGACTTTGCAAAAGAAAAAATGAGGCTGTTTGCATAGAGCCTTTCGGGAGATGTAATAAAATTTTTCAAATCCCTCCCATCCGCGAGCATTCGGGACTTCCTCACATTCGAGACGTCGTTCCTAAATAAATGGGGGGACAAGAAAAACCCATTGCAACTGCTAACACGATACAATAATATGAATAAATCACCGAAAGAGATAGTGCAAGAATTCTCATCCCGTTTCCTAAACGTGTACAACTCCATCCTTGCGGAAGTCAAGCTGCCTCTCGATTCTGCGCATTTGTGGTATGCGGATTCCTTTGACAGTGTTTTCACCCTATTGTTGAGGGAAAGAAGTTTAGCAAGTCTAGATGATATAATGAGAAACACTGTCGAATTCGAAGTAAATATGATGGTGTCGGGAAAAATAAAACCAAGGCGACAAGAGACCCCAGGGGGATGCACATCCATCGACGTCGCGGTCCTCAAATGACAAATTCGACATGATGATGAAGACCATGGAGAAGTTGATGGAGAGAATGTCCATGGGAAACATACCTATTTCTTGAGAACGGAACGACCCACAACCCATAAATCAGAACCTCAAAAGGGGTCAAATCCCTCAGATCAGAGAGAGGGAACAAAAAGAGAAAAGGGATCAAGGTGACCAACAGACGATACCTCCTTTCCAGAACAACTACGCGGACAAGGATTTCGACTAGACGTTCGACGACTAGATGCATTGTTGCGATGACCAAAACCCACACGTGTTCTTGACAAAGAGCGAGCATGATCTGTATATGAGCATAAACGAAGACTTCGTGCTGGATACCGATGATGATATGATACTCGAAACAGATGATGCTATCTTCGAAGATAGAAGATTTTAGGAAATGCNACTCCATAGCCCAAGTCTTACTTTCTTGCGCCAATATAACCAGAACCCATTATATCAAAGGTGTTAAATCTAGCCACTGCTTTCAAAGCCATATCCTGCGCGGAGACCGCGCCTCCCGAGAGAGCCCTCTCCAGATCTGAAAGGCTAGTTTTCGGGTCTCAAAGATTGTTGAAAAAGTTACCTTCATCGTCTGTTTATTAGCCGAACAAATTTACGAAGTGCTAACATTCTGGGGTCGTTGTCTGGGACAAAATTGAATAGATTTTCCCTGGGAGAATGACTAATGTTGTAGGTTGACCCCTGAGGGTAACATAGGGACAAACATCTGTACTAGATGAAACCCTTACCCTGGCGACTCCAGTCCAAACAGATCAGTAGCTCCAAGTAGCGCATTTCCGGAACCCTAGCTCCAAAGACAATTTATACCAGAGAAAATCCTGACCCAAACCGCACAGAGCTTGTGTACGACCCCGAGAAGATTTTGCGCAAGACTAAAGAGCAAGCGCCAGAACCTTTTTACTACCTAGATATAAGCTAATCCTTGCCCAAAGACGGCGTGCAGGGCATTGACGACCTTGAGTTTGACACATTCTTTGAGCAAACTCTCTTCAGGTCTAAGTCAAAAACCAGTTTGGATGAGACTGTTTTCGACCCGAAGAAATTCCAAGCCCTAGTATCAAATAATATCCCTCAGAATTCGAATCCTCCTAGGGCTATGGACACCAGAGTCACTCCCCTCATCTTGCCAGCCCAATTACATGACTTGCCTCAGAATTATAGCCAGAGCATCAAGCTCTACGATGCTGAGGGAAATGTTTCCGCTCAGAGGCACCTGGACTGGTTTAACGATTTCGACGACTTGGAAGAGGTGGACTTTGCAGAAGAAAAAATGAGGCTGTTTGCATAGAGCCTTTCGGGATATGTAATAAAATGTTTCAAATCCCTCCTGTCCGCGAGCATTCAGGACTTCCTCACATTCGAGACGTCGTTCCTAAATAAAAGGGGGGACAAGAAAAACCCGTTGCAACTGCTAACACAATACAATAATATGAATAAAGCACCGGAAGAGACAGTGCAAGAATTCTCAGCCCGTTTCCTGAAGGTGTACAACTCCATCCTTGCGGAAGTCAAGCTGCCTCTCGGTTCTGCGCATTTGAGGTATGCGGATTCCTTTGACAGTGATTTCACCCTATTGTTGAGGGAAAGAAGATCAGCAAGTCTAGATGATATAATGAGAAACGCTGTCAAATTCGAAGTAAATATGATGGTGTCGGGAAAAATAAAACCAAGGCGACAAGAGACCCCAGGGGGATGCACATTCATCGACGTCGCGGTCCTCAAATGACAAATTCAAAATGATGATGAAGACCATGGAGAAGTTGATGGAGAGAATGTCCATGGGAAACATACCTGTTTCCTGAGAACGAAACGACCCACAACCCATAAATCAGAACCTCAAAAGGGGTCAAATCCCTCAGATCAGAGAGAGGGAACAAAAAGAGAAAAGGGATCAAGGTGACCAATAGATGATACCTCCTTTCCAGAACAACTACGCAGACGAGGATTTCGACTAGACGTTCGACGACCAAATGCATTGTTGCGATGACCAAAACCCACACGTGTTCTTGACAAAGAGCGAGCATGATCTGTATATGAGAAGAAATGAAGACTTCATGCTGGAGACCGATGATGATATGATACTCGAAACAGATGATGCTATCTTTGGAGATAGAAGATTTTAGGAAAGGCTATCAAAACGCCATCATGTAGTTCAAGAAGAAGTACAACCTTCGAAGCAAAGACGTTCCTACCGAGTCGCAACAAACGAACCCCATAAGGAAGCCTCTGGTGGACACCCCTTCCACAAGCCGACCAAGGTCAGACAACATGACCAAGGATGCAACAGATAAAGATAAGTCGAAGGAGGAGGTCCCCATGAAAGCTCTGGACACAGGACGGGAGGCGAGCGGAAAAGAGGTAGAGAAAACCTGTCCCCCTTTCAATTTTGAACATGAGATGGAAAAAATAAAAATCTGTGTCCCATTCAATGAACTTATTAGAAAGGGTGAATACCGAGAACAAATCATTAAAATGATGAAAACGGGGGGGACACCTGATACTCTGAATATTCAAGATGATCACCCCACTATCCTTTTTGCTTCATGTGTTGAAGAAACAAGTGATACCGAAGATGTCCCTCCATTCTATGTCAGTCCGAAAGTCCATGACATGACCCTGCATTTCGCCATGATGGATTCCAGCGTGTCGCACAACCTCATGCCAAAGGTGATCATGGATGAACTGGTTTTGGATGTCACCAGGCCATACAAAGACCTTTTCTCCTTTGGTTCGAGGAAATTCAAGTGTTTGGGCCTTATCAAAGACTTAGTTGTGTCGTTGGCTCAAATCCCCGCTAAGAACATGGTCATGGACGTAGTTGTCGCAGATATACCCCCAAAGTTCGGCACGCTGATATCAAGGTCGTGGGCTATGAAGTTGAAGGACACTTTGTAGATGGATATGTCATACACCACCATCCCTATTTTTGGCTATGACAGAAGGATGTACAGAGAAGTGCTGCTCAAATACATGGTAAGAAGCAAGACAAAACCAAACAATCATCCTATATACTCCATCGACACCAAGGTGGGTTCTTCTATATTCTACAATGACCTAAGTTTTGAAGAGGAAGAACCGACAACCATCATAACATTTGGCAAGAAAACTACGCGGGAAACAATAGAGTGTGCCGACCCAAAAGACTGTGTGGTAAATGGGGTGTGGAACATGATTTTTGACGGCGCAGTCATCAGAGAAGGAGATGGGGCCGATGTATGGGTAAGCCCCCCTAAAGAAAACACAAAGTTGTGCTCATACAAGCTCGTGTTTGAATGCACTAACAACATGGCCGAGTATGAAGAACTTATCTTGGGATTGCAAGTTTTGAAATAATTGGGTGCGTAGAAGATAGCAGTGCGCAGAGATTCCGAGATGATAATAAATCAGGTGAAGGGTGTGTATTAGACCAAACACCCCCGATTGAGAGCATAAATAAATATGGATTTGAACTTCCTCGAAGGTTTTTTAGAGTATGACCTAGCTGCTATCCCCAGAGAGAAAAATCCAATCGCCAATGTGTTGGCCACCTCGGCCTCGGTTTTTAAGATTCCCATCTTCCCAAACAAAAGATATGAAATCGAGGTCAAGCATAGGATGATGGTGCCTGATAATATCAAACACTGGTTTGATGACGACAAACATGTGGAAAGGTTCCTCTTTATGAGCGACAAGTTCACCAATACAAACATTGACGAGGAATTCCGCGGCGACGAAAATGAGAACGCGGATGCGCGCGGTAACGACGACCCTTTCCAATACCAGATCACGGGAAGGGACATAATACAACTGAAAAATAATATTATTCCAAAGGGGTTGGTGCCACTGGAAAAGATGTTTGATGAAAATGATGTGGCTAAGAACCCCAAGATCACTACAAGAGAAGAAGACGTGGAAGACTGCAACATCGACACTGAAGAGAATCCGAAGATGGTAAAATTATCAAAGACACTCAGTCCAAAGGTCAAACAGGACTACGTAAAGCTCATGAAATATTTCCCGGACATCTTCGCATGGAGCTATGATGAACTGAAGGTATATGATACGAAAGTAATCCAACATGTTATCCCTCTCAAGGAAGATCATAAACCTTTCAAATAGAAGCTGAGACGGATAAACCCCCTGTTGCTGCCGTTGATCGAGAAGGAGGTAAAAAAGCTTTTCGATGCTAAAATTATTGTTTCTTTGATATTCTCGAAATGGGTAGCTAATCTGGTGCTTGTAAGAAAGAAAAGCGGCGAGATAAGACTGTGTGTAGACTTCCGAAATTTAAACAAAGTGTCTCTCAAGGACCACTACCCCCTTCCTAAAATGGACTACATCCTGCAAAAAGTGGTGGGGTCCCAGAAGATG
This sequence comes from Picea mariana, assembly GCA_032191745.1. Lineage (NCBI taxonomy): Eukaryota > Viridiplantae > Streptophyta > Pinopsida > Pinales > Pinaceae > Picea > Picea mariana. The sequence continues at coordinate 108,083 of JASDQU010790061.1, read as the reverse complement.
TTTATGTTGGACAAGTTCTCAAGATATAATCAGATCATGGTCCACCCAGACGACATAGAGAAAACGAATTTCACAACTCCATGGGGGATGTTCATGTATGTCAAGATGTCGTTCGGCCTGATCAACGTTGGAGCCACTTTTTAGAGGGAAATGGACATCGCGTTTGCCAATGAAAAGGACAGGTTCATCGTGATTTATCTGGACGACATCACAGTGTACTCTGCCTCGAACAAAAAACAACTCAAGCACCTAAAGAAGGTTTTCTAGAGATGCAGGAAGTTCGACATATCACTAAATCCAAAGAAATTGCATTTCGCGGTGAAAGAAGGAAAGCTGTTAGGGCACATCATTTCAAAGAAAGGCATTAAGATAGACCCCAACAGGGTTGAAGGAATCTTGAAGATCGACACCCCATGCAGTAAAAAGGAAGTGCAATCTTTGTTGGGAAAGGTGAACTTCTTGAGGAGATTCATCCCAAACCTGACAGAAATCATAAAACAGATAACTTGCATGCTCATGAAGGGAAACGAGATTAAGTGGAACCCATAGGCCAAAAAGTATTTTGAAGATATCAAAGTGGCACTGACTAAAGCTCCTATGCTAGCCAGCCCGAATTTTACAAAATATTTCCTCCTGTTTTCATTCGCCTCAGAACACACTATTGTCGGCGTGCTTCTACAGAAAGATGAGCAGGATTTCAAAAAACCTATAGCCTATTTCATCCGGACGTTGTGCGACACTCCACTAAGGTATGACATTATGGAAAAATAGGCATATGCCTTAGTGAAATCCTTGAAAGAGTTCATGGAATACATATTGCACTCCCATGTCGTTGCTTGTGTGCCCAACATTTCAGTAAATGATATCCTGACTCAACCTGACCCGGAAGGAAGGAGAGGCAAGTTGATAGAGGCTATGCTGGAATATGATCTTGAGATAAAGCCTACAAATATGATCAAGGGTTAGGATTTTGCAAAGTTAATGGCGTAGTCCAACTGCGACGCTGTAGGAATGAATTTCATCGCTGATTTGTCAGAATTCCCTCAAGATAAAAAAGTTGCGCAGGTGTCCCAACATTTCATTGATTCGCCATGGTATGCTAACATCATCTATGTGTTGGATAATCTCCAGGATCCTCCGGGTGTGAGTAAGACCAAAGCTAGGTTTCTCAAGCTTAAAGCGGCTAAATTCTGCATCTTGGACAATTCACTTTACTGGAAAGATCCCGGGGCAATATTGTTGAGATGTTTGTTGGAGGATGACGCGAAGCGGGCTATACAAGAATTCCACAAAGGTGACTGTAGAAGACACCACTATTGGAAGACCACCGTGCACAAAATCCTGAGAGC
>JASDQU010790060.1:411250-441346 GCA_032191745.1 Picea mariana | reverse complement strand
CTTTCCCTTGAGTGGTCGACTTTCAAAAGCCAGGGGCCTTCCTTCTTGCATTAGGACAACACCAATTCCATTTCCCGAGGCATCACATTCCACAATAAAGGTTTTTGTGAAGTCTGGAGTGGTCAAGACAGGAGCTTTGCACATCACCTCTTTAAGTTGTTCAAAAGCTTTAGTTTCCTCTGGATTCCATGAAAATGCATCCTTCTTAGTTAGTGTCTTTAAAGGTGCTTCTATTCTTCCATAGTGCCAAACAAACTTGCGGTAGTAACCTGTGAAACCCAAAAATCCTCTAAGATTCTTCAATGTTTTGGGAATCAGCTAGTCCATCATGGCCTTAATCTTGTTAGGGTCTACCTTGACACCTTCATGAGATACAATATGACCCAAATACTCTACCTCCTTCACTCCAAAGAAACATTTGGATGGTTTGGCATATAGGTGTTGCTCCTTTAGTAGTTGTAGCACCTTTTCAACATGTCGCAAATGATCCTCCCAAGACTTGCTATAGATTAGTATATCATCAAAAAATACTAACACAATTTTTCGAAGGAAGGGCTTGAAAATGGAATTCATCAACCCTTGGAATGTGGAAGGTGCATTTGTAAGGCCAAATGGCATGACCAAAAATTCATAATGGCCTTCATGAGTTTGGAATGTTGTTTTTGGGATATCTTCTTCCTTCATTCTAATATGATGATACCCTGAATGAAGATCCAATTTTGTGAAATAGATTTCTCCATGTAGTTCATCTAACAATTCATCAATGACGAGAATGGGAAACTTATCTTTAATAGTGATCTTGTTGAGCTCTCTATAATCTGGACACATACGCCATGAGATATATTTCTTGAATACCATTACCATTGGTGCAGAGTAAGAACTTTGGCTAGGTCTAATAATTCCATCCTCTAACATTTCTTCAACCATGCGCTCAATTTCACTCTTCTGGGCATAAGGGTATCTGTATGGTCTGATGTTAGGAGGAACACTCCCAGGAATTAGGTGAATTTCATGATCATGATTTCGAGTGGGTGGAATACCTTTGGGAATATCTTCAAATACTTTGGAATGCTTATCAATGATCCCTTGGAGATCTTGAGGAATAGATGGCTTAGATGTTTGAACATCTAGTGAGCATAGTTGTGCAATAACGCCCTGATGCCCATTTTTCAATAATTTTGTCATGCCATTAGAGCTTATCACCTTACCAGGTTCCCTGTGATACCTCTTAACTCAATTTTTTTTCCTTCCAATGAAAATTTCATGAAAAGTTCTTGAAAATTAAAATCCATTGTTTCTAATGATTGTAACCATTGGATTCCTAGTACAACATCAGCACCACCCATGGGTATAGCAATCATTGGACTATTCATTACATATTTCCCCAAAGTAATACTGATCTTACTACATTTTCCTAAGCAATTGATAGTTCCTCCATCTACAATCATTACTTGAAACTATGGTGCTGGATATACAAAGAAATTGAGAGCTTTGGCTAATTTATAGTGAATGAAATTATGAGTACTACCATAATCAATTAGGACTATTACCTTTTTCTTTTTGATGTATCCTTCGATCTTGAGGGTTTGAGGAGTGCTAATTCCATCCAATGCATTACATGATATCGTGGGAGTCAACTCTTCAGACGAAATTGCTTCTACATTTTCATCTTGAGATGGTTCTTGTTCTTGTTCTTCTTCCTCTTCACAATCTATGTAGAATAATTTCTTCTCACCGCACTTATGTCCCTTACTGTACTTGCTGTCACAATTAAAACATAAACCTTTTTCTTTTATTTCCTCCAATTTTTGAGGTGTCAACCTTGTAGGTTGAGGTGTTTTAGAAGGAGCATTATTCTCTCTATAGATGTTAGGATTGGTCCTTCTAGTAGCCATAGCCATATTTTTACTTTCAACATTTTCCACCCTAAATGCATTTTCCAATGATTTGGGTTCCCAAAGGTGAACCTCATGTTGAATGTTATCTCTTAAAGTTCCTATGAATACATCAATCAAGTTCTCATCTGGAATATTTGTTACCTTTATATTCAATCTTTGGAAGTTCTCAATGTGCTCTGTAACTGAACCCTTTTGCTTGAGATTTATCAATTAGCTAAAGAAGGTATTGCTCCTTGTATCCTCATAGTGTGCTATCATTTCTTCCGTGACAAGTGATTTGCGAGAAAAAATCCATCTATACCATACAAATTGATTTGGTTCTAAATATAAAGAAGAAATTAGTACCTTTTGTGTATGTGGCACATTATGTAGATCAAATAATTGCTCCATCTGAAGTATCCATGTGATAGGGTCCTTGTCATTAAACTTCCTCATATCAATCTTAGGAACATGGTTGGTCTTCAACCCAAGGTTAGAGTTTATCCATTCTTGATTCACCTTCCTTGTGTCCTCATCATGAATTTCATGGGATGCATTTTCACTTTCAGGTTTCCTCTCTGTTATGAAATTTTTCAATACTTCCATGATATCCCCTTTTAAAGCATCCATCTTAGTATTTATTGCCTCAAACTTAGCTTCTGTTGAATCCATCATCTCCTGTAGTTCATCTTTTGTTACTGTCTTCTTTTGTAAATCATTTATGTCCCTACGCATTTCTTCACCTTCATCAAGAGTCCAAGTAGGATTGGATGGAGGCTTATTTGGTGTAGAAGTTCCCTTTTTGGGTGGAATGTTGGCCAAGTATCACTTTTGAACCTTGATTTTGAGGTGGTTCTGCTAGGCAATCTTTCTTCTATTGTATCTCCCAAGTTTCAGCCCTTTTGGGTATGAAACTTTATGTTTTGTTGTTCTCTAATATTTCTTCTCTGCAATGCCACATGTCAGATCAAAATTGGATGTGCCAAGTGGAATTTACAGTAACTTCCCCACAACTTGTTGATTTTTGTCCTTTCCAGGAGATCTCACTTGTATAGAATGCCCCGCACAAAATTATTGATATAAAATTCTGAAAACCGTACACAAAATACTAGAGACTGTCCACTCTCCAATGAAACTAGTCTCTCTCAATTTGGATACTCTAGGAAGAAGTTATGATTGTTTTACCTGGAACACCTTCTTGATACTAGTCAATAGGACTAGTCAGATACCCTATCTTCCACAGGGTGTATCTACAAATTTAAGATGACCCGGAAGATGAACATTTTACCATAGATACCTTACTAATTTATGTGAATAGCCTTTGGTGCTCAGGGTCTGAAACGTTACAGAAAAGTTTTTATAGAGAAAATTTCGCAATGACTCAGTTCAGGATGATTCCATAACCCTATCTTGCACAGGTTGTATCTCCGATAGTATAAGGCCTCAGGAGCTGAAATTTTAACCCAACTTACCTTGATCCGTCTACTAAATATCATCCAAGTCGTTCCTTCTGAAACATTGTAGAAAAAAAGTTATAGCGACAATTCCAAGGTGTCTCAGATGCAACAGCGAAACCCCAAGAGCTTGAGCTCTGGTACCATATGTTAAGAACCAAATATCAATATAGCATAGAAAAACCTTAGAATAAGTACTCAACGCCTTGAAAAAGAGATAATTTCAAATAATAAGCCTCTTTGAGGGGGAAACATCCTTTTACCCCATATAAATGTTCAAGTACCAAATGATTCCAAATGAAAATGTCTCATTGGTATATATAGGAGACTGGGAGGTATAATTACAACTAATGGAATAAATCCGACATAAATAAAATAACATTACTAATGTAATATGCCCCAATTAAGGGGTAATGAGCCAATATTAGGGTTTAACATCTACCCTGTCAGAAATTATGATGACCAGTACATGAGATGGATGACTCTGCATCAGAAAACAGATCAGACGGTGTCATAGTACACTAACATCTTTCATACCTTGTGCTCAAAACTGGGTATCAAAGACTCTAAGCGGCACCTATTTTTGAAGTATCGCAGTGATATACATAGGTACATCCAAACAAAGATGTATTTCTTGGAAATCTACTCATTGGGATCTTCTTATCGATATGCAGTCAAAATTGAGCATAAATTTAAGCAGCAGAGTAAGTGGGACTTCGGGGTTGAAAATACACCACAATAGAATAATGGAAAAGGAAACCCTAACTCACAAAATGAAGGATAGAGAAAGGAATGTAAAACTTAGGAGAACCAGTCCAAGATGTAGGAAAAGAAGGGTAACGGGAAGTCTAAGAAAGGCACTAGAAAGTGGTGTGAGTTCCACAACAGCCCCTGGCACAACACCGATGAATGTCTCTTGAAACAGTCATTGGTGTCCGAGCTCAAAGAAAAATAATCGGAACCTGACTTGAACTCTTATTCAAAGAACAATAAATGGAAATAGATCATCGATGTAGAACCCACTGCTACCATCGCAACCAAAATAATACATCTAGAAGAACCATATGAGCTTGATGAGGGGGAGCACCTCTTCCACATACAAATATGGGTAAAGGGGACCCCATTTCATTTCATTGTTGACAGCAAGAGTCAGAAGAACTTGATCTTAGTCGGGATTGTTAAGAGATCAAAGTTTCCAATGATGCCACACCCCCAACCATATACCATCAGATGGTTGAGCCAAGGGACGAGACATTTGTGTCAACCAACAGTTTCTCCTGTCCTATGGAATCAATCCCTTCAAGGATGAGTTAGTGTGTGATGTTTCCCCACTTAAAGTTTGTGATGTTCTTTTAGGAAAACCATATATGTGGAAACATCATGCTATCTATGAGTCTCGGCCCCGCAATATAATATTTACTCTGGGAGGTCAGCTCTATAGGGTACTATAGGTAGCTCCAACTACTTCCACCTCAATTATCTCGAAAAAAAAATGACGCAAAGTAATATCTCAAACCACAAAGTTTTCCCTCTTCATAATTCAGTCAAAAGGTGAACAAAAGTTCACTACGACCACTATAGCCGCATCCCAAGATGTTTCTATCCAACGGAAGTAGGTCAACAATATTGTAGAGGAACACAAAGAGAATGAGAGTCTTCCATATGTTGAGCATAGCTCTATTGGCCACGACCCTTTTCAGGTGTGCTTGGGGTTCCAACCATTATCCCCCAATATTGATATAACTCATCTTGTTGCATTTTCACTGACAGAGTCCCGTCACACTAAGACCAAGTTAGATCATGCAACTAGATATGTTGAATTGATCCAACACCTCCAACATGTTCATTACATCCTTTCATGGGAAAATTACAATCAGGACATCTACTTCAACAAGGAAAGTGGCTCACCAAGGTTTTGATTCAACAAACGTTTCTCCATCTCCCTAGGGAACTTGACACAATGGGGACCATTGCTTCCTAAGGCGGGGGGAATGATCCAGGTGGATATTGGTGGCCATCCACCTTTTCCACTGAATCAACATTTCAAGAACATGGTTTTGATAAACCGTGATATTCACCCTTTTGATGGGGAATGGAATGTAATTCCATATTCATTTGTTAATTAGATACATCATGTAATGATTTCCTAGTGGTCTTATGCACATGCTTACAACATAATGTTAATGCACCAAATCCCATTAGAACTCTGTAGTTGAGCATGCTCAGGTTAGAGTAGTACTCGGATGGGTGACCTCCTAGGAATCCCTAGTATTTTACATGCCTATGGCATTTTATAAACTTAAACTAATTTATCCCACATGCATCATGTGAATTGTTCTCCTCTCACTTTCTTGTATACAATTGAGGTGAAGGAAGCCCTTTAAGCATGCAATGGAGTTTGATGTAAATCTTGTTGTGAATGAATCATATCCAACATCTCTTTCTTTTCAAAGATAAGCTACCCCATTCTACCAATTTTTGTTCTACATTGTTTTCTATCTTATTCATTAATATAATTTGGGTTTCACTGTATTTTTGTGTTCTCTGCTATATTTTTGGTTTTGTCTCATTTCATTCTCAGGATAATCCAGATCATGTTTTAAGTTAAAAAGGGTCACAAAAAGGTAAAAGGGTCAAGGAAGGGTGAATGAAGAGTTATAAGAGGAGGAGGGTGAACCCCTTGTCCATTATGCATAGTTATTTTTCTAAAATGAATTTGAGAGACCTCTTCTGGCTTTGGCTCTTGGGATGAAAAACCCTAGAGAAGAAGATTGGTTTTGGTGGTGAAACTATCCACCCTAGTTGATAGTGGAGAGAAGATTACTTAGATATTTTCCTTGTGCTTTATTTTTGGCCGATATTTCTTCATTTGGTAGCTGGGGTTCTTTTGTAGAGGATGATTTTTTCTTGAAAAGGGAAAGCTAAGTTGTGGTGGCATTTTTCTTTTGTTGGTGGCTAAGTTTCTAGTCAAATGAGATGATTTTATCATTGTGTGGGAAAGTTAATTCCTTTTTGGATAGAGTTGAGTACTATAGGGGTTGATTTCATTTGTTGGAGGTCAAATCCTTGCTTACTGGGTTGATTCTTCGTGTGTTGGGTTAGACTCCTCCAAATCTAGGTGAGTTTCCTATTCAGAGGTTGAGTTGTATTTGTTGTGGGACAATTCTCATTTTTTGGGCTGATTTCCTTCATTTCCATGGCTAAGTTTACTATTGGGAAGTTGTAGCATCATTGTCGATCAAGTTTCTTCCATCCTGGGCCGCGTTACTCACTTCAAGGACAATATTGTATTGGGGAGGACTATTTTTCCAACATAAATCAAATAGCAGCATACAAATCAATCTTATAGGCCTATACCTATTTTTTAAGACTGATGTGTATTTCATGTACCTACAGGAAGCCATTTTAATTAATGAATAGGTCATAAAATTGTCTCATTTGCTTGTTGTCATATTATTCATGTTAGTCACAAATTGTACCTTTGTTGTCATACAATTGCAATGCAATAAGTTTCTGGGTACATATGTTTTGTGTTTTTCTATATACCATTAACAAGAAAACCAGAATTGTCAAACTATTAGTAAAGGATACTTGCACGCAAATTGTTTGACATATTTTCTACACTACAAAACTAAGAAAAATCCAAAAAACATTAGTAGGGAATATTACACCACCGATATTTTCTAAAGTTATTTCACTTTGATTATCTACAAATTATATTATTTTTTTCGTACTAGGTTACACGCAATCCCCAACACATTTCACAAGCCTTCAAATATACCTTCCTGATGCTCATCCCCAAAGAGGAAAAAATTAATGCAGCACAAATTCAGGCCCATTTCACTTTACAATGTGATATATAAAATCATCACCAAGATCATAGATACTCAACTAAATCCCATCCTTACCAACTTAATCTCACTAGAGAAAGAAGGTTATGTGAAAGGTTGTCAAATTTTGGATGGTAGTCTCCTAGAAGACGAGACCATTCAATCTCTTAAAACTGGAAAATGTTTAGGTATGATAGTGAAATTAGATTTAATTAAGGCTTATGATTGGTTAAATTGGGATTTCCCACAATAATCACTGGAAGCATTTGGCTTCTACCAAGATTGGATTTTCTAGGTAGTAAATCTAATCTCCTCTATTTTTTTCTCAGATCTTAATTAATGGCTCTCCTTATTCTACCTTTAACCCCTCTTAGGGAATCTTCCAATGGGACCCTCCCTTGCATTTTCTTTGTATTCCTGTGGAATAATGTTTGGGAAGAAATATAAATAAATAATTACTCAATGGGAGCCTAAAAGGAATCAAGCCTAGCCCCTCTATCAACCTAATATCCCATTTGCAGTTTGTAGATGACACTCTCCTTCATGGGAGCTAATATTGTCCATGAAGCCCAATACTTTAAAAGAGTTCCAAACTCATTTATTCTTGTATATGTCACTTTAGTCAATATTGAAAAAACCATGATAGTGTTCTTTAATACACCCATGAACATCCAAAAAAGCATCATCGGGTTCCTTGGCTTTCTCTATCTCTTCTTTGTCCTTCCTGCCTCTGCAAAAATAATCAAATCTATTTGGGATCTAAAAAGAGCCTTTCTATGGGGAGGACCCTATATGGAAAGGAAATGGACCCTTGTAATCACATGGATACCCTATATCTTTCAAAAATGGCACATGAATCGGAGCTCGAAGATCACCTCATTATGAGAAAAGCCTTAGATACAAAGCTTTGGTGGCATTGGATTAAAAGAAAAATGACCTTTGGACCAAAGTTTGGAAAGTTAAATATCCAAAAAGTTTGAATTATATTGATATTATCATAATGGAAAACCCAAACTTAGGTTCACTAGTCTAGAACAATGCCTAGAATAACAAATGATCTATTCAAAATCATTGTTTTGTGGGAATTAGGGTAGGCACCTCAACCATTTTTTGGATGATTCCTTGCAACAAAAAACTAAATTGACAACACATAAGAATATTCAGGAATCCATATCCATTCTTCTAAATCAGGGATGGAAATATTTTCATCAATAACAGATAAATACTTATGTCGTTCCAACTAATAATCTCAAGTATGGATCTCCAATACAGGGGGAAACACAATTAATAAAAGAAGTCAGGATCCAACTATATAAACCATTGAAAGACATGCCAATATAATATGATAATAAGTTGGAAATTTTGAGATGGGGTCCATAAGGTAAGGGAAATTTCAAATTTAGTTTATAAGTAAAACACAACAATCTAAGAAAAGGCACCAGATGGAAAAAAAAAATATCAAACCCCGAATTATGGCCAAAAATTTCAACATTTATTTGGTTATTGGTGAAAAGGAAGACACAGACATGGAACATACTCATATAAATAGGATTTTGGGGTTCCTCATTCAATTACATGTGTAGAATAAAAGAAGAAACAATTGAACACATGTTTAATGAATTCTCAGAAGTCTCATAATTATGGGACATATTAGAAACTATCTTTAGACAAATATATAACAATAGAGAGAACATAATATAAAACTTGGACAACTATAGAGCATCACCCTTTACCAACTCATTACCAAATAGATCATGGAACATATTTCTAGGTTTCCTCCTTTGGATAGTTTGGAAGGAAAGAAATTGTAGAATCTTCAAGCATAAAAAAAGGGGAATAGAATAATTATGGATTAATATTTTGACCCTCATCAAAGAATTAGTCAGTGATTTTAGATGGTCAGAAGAAACCTCTTAGGCCTAAGGTTTTGAAGAGATCATTCTTAAGGCTTGGTAGTTCACTCAAAGTTCCATTTCTCCAACCTTTTCCAAGCTACTCCATAGATCTCCTTCTCCTAAAAAATGGTCCAAACCCCCGAAAGGTTTCACCAAACTAAATTTTGATGTATCTTCAAAGGGAAACCCAAGCAATATTGGAGTAGGAGGATTATTTTGTGAGACTTAAAACTCCATTCTATTCATATATTCATCTCACTTGGGTAGAATGACCAACAACTCAACTGAGAATTCAATCTTAATATGTCTTAAATTAGAAATCCAAATGAACCTACAAAATCTAATCATAGAGGTATACTCTCATTTATTCCCTTAATATAATCTTATGTGGAAAAAATCCATAAAAGGTATCCAAAAATTAGAGGTTCTCAGCCAAGTATGTGCTTGCTACAACTTTGAAAAAATCCATTCACTCCATCGCTCCTTCCCATATACAAAGGAGGGACAATGGTTTGGCTGACTAGTTGACCAATTAGGAAGTCAATATAGCAAGGAAAAATCTATAGCTACATTGGAAATCATGAATTACAAATTTCTTGAGGACTAAGTGTAGCACACTCAACAAAAAAATTCTCACCACTCAGATGGGGTTCACTATGGGAGCATGTTAAGGCCCCACAATTTTCCACTACATGAGTAGGCTAATACACAAGGGGTTTAAGACTTAGCTCCATGTGTGTACCAGCAACATCATATTGCAAAGTTATAAATATAGAATGGGTTCGATAACAAAATTAATGGAATGTATATACCACAAGAGGATCAATGAGCAGGGAATGAAGGATGAAAAGTAAACCATAATGGATGTGATTGGACAATCAATGCATAAAACCTCCTTGAGGAAGGATATGAGCAACCTATAGAAGGATCTTGTAGATGTGTTGAGTGTTTCTTAGTCCAATGGAGATAGACATAAGGATCCTCCCAACAAATTACCTCCACAATTGGTCAGTAAATCCAAGATTCCTTTAAGTTTCTACATTTATCTCTCCTAGTTAGTGGAATTGGACATTTAGGTGAGACTTTTGATGTTGGGGGTAGAGCATTATGCTCAGATAAAGCTTTGATTGAAATTATTCTTAACCATCAATTAGGGGAAACAAATTATATCTTCCGGGCCCTACACTCCTTTTGATTTTCCACTCAAGTTAAGAGGGTTCATGTGACAACTTTCCCCATATCCCTAAGGTTGTATCTATTTCCATTTATATAAATAGTGATTCAAGGTTCCTCTGTTCAATATCAAGTCATTGTAATTGTTTTTGGGTCTTGGGGTGGATTTATTTCTTCTATATTTTCCAACCATCTTTCCCACCCATGGAAGTGAGGCATGGAGAATAGGAGTTCTAATATTTATCTAGATTCTACTAAGCACACTGAGGGAAAGAGAAAACATAATTCTAGTGCTTCCAACCCAAACAATCAACAAAAATATATTACTAGGGCACAATAGGAAGCCTATAGAGAAGAATTTTTTTATCATTCTAAATTCAATCATGAAACCAACGAAGAATTGGAAAATCTTGAATCACACATCAACTAGAAGAAAAATGACATGACTAAAGAACAAATTGAAGAAGAACTCAAAGGGTGGGTGGAAGACCCTGGGTTCTCAAGAACTAGGGAAACCAAACTCTACAAAACAATAGGGTTATTTTGGGTTATCAAATTTATTACATATAAAGTCATTAAGGATATAGGTACTCAGCAAAAAAAATCCTAATTAATATAAAAATCTTGGAAAAGAAGTTCGAGATTCTGGATAAAAAATTTGAATATTTAAGCAAGTATGTTTTTGTTGGATTACTGAGAGGGGGGGTGAATCAGTAATAGAGAAATCTAATCCTTTTTAACCATATAATGCAAGTGTTATATCAATGTAGCATTATCATCCAATATTTGCAAAGTAAATAAACAATGAACAATCATACACATACACAATACACCAGTGTTTTTACGTGGAAACCTAAAGCAGGAGAACCACACAATTTTTTTTCTTATATGTCTTGGAGAATTACATTCATTGGAAGCACCAAATTCCTTTGTTTTCCAACTGCAACTGGAGGGAGGTTCCAACCCCCTATTTTCTCAGGCTACACCCTGAGGGAATCTCCAACTCCCCAATTCTATGGCTATAACCAGAAAGATGCTACAACCCACTATGTTCTCCAGCTACAACTAGAAGGTGGCTACAACCACCTGTCCTTGCCCCGTCCAACTACCCTGACGTATAAGTAGAATGATGGAACCACTGTCACAGTATCACTATGAGATATAATGCTGTAAACCTATACCAATCAACCTGCACCAAACAACCTATACCAATAACCTAAACCATGCATCAACCATGCATCAACCTATACCTCAACCTTGTTGAATTATGGATTATTCTAGAGAGAAAACTTGTAGAGCGTGCCTCACACAAAATATTTGATGTATGGATCTGAAAATTGTACATGGAATACTAAAGACTGTGCTCTAACCAACACATTTGGTCTTACTGAATTTGGATCTGTTATGAAGAAGTTATGACGTTTTTACCTGAAACACCTTAGAAAGCATCATCAAAAGAATTTATCCTCCCTTGAATTTCGGCCTTCTTTACTTCACCTTCCCTCTAAAATTCGACTTAGATATCCTTTGGTAACCTCAGTCACATGTAGATATTCAGTATGCTCAAGTGTGATTGAAATGAGAGAGCCTTGCCACTTATTTATACTTTCATGTAGCTTCCTTAGAAGCATCTTCTAGACCACTTTGTCCACACAACCACTTTGTCCACATAGTTACCTATGTCCAACTTTGCCCAATTTTCCACTTGTCCATATATCCAATAGCCACTTGACTACTTAACCCATTTTCCTCAGTTTAGGGTTAACCTTCTTATAACCACTTTCCATAATTAGAAAGCTCTCCATTTACTTTATTATTTAAATAATCCTCCTTAACTTTGTCACTTCACTTTATTATTTAAATAATCATCTTTGACTTTGTCACTTCACTTTATTATTTAAATAATCCTCTTTGACTTTTTCACTTCACTTCATCATTTAAATAATCCCCTTTGACTTTGTCACTTCACTTTATTATATAAATAATCCTCTTTGACTTTGTCACTTCACTTTATTATTTAAATAATTTCTTCTTTGCAAGAACTTTGACTTCTTTGACCTTTTGGGGCTTCAAGCCAACAAATGAGGTTCCTCCAACTTCGTAAGGCCATAACTCTCAAACCATGAGGAGTTATGTGACGTTCCACATACCACCAGAAATGGAATGACATGTACTATCCATCTATAATAGTATTAACTATAAATATATCAAAACTCATACCATTATACATCAAACAAACTTGGGTCCATTACCCAAACCTCTGTGCTACCAGAATTCGCTACCGAACTTTATTCAAGGGTTGATATCAATGACCAACAACCCAATTAATCAAAAATACCCCCCTTTGGCATTGATGGAAACACTCTAATGCAATACTAAAATCATATCACTCATGCTCTCCTTGGAACCATGCCTACATCTTTGTGACCAGCGCTCCCCCTGGAACCATGCCTCTGTCTTGTGCATCTAATAAATCTCTCCCCATTTGTCATCAATGGAAAAGGTATCTTTCCATCCGGTTTTTCTTCCCCTAACTGACTCATCTAATATCCCAAATTGAACTATCCTCTTTATGGTGCTTCCTCGTGTACATCTAAGACATATAAGATAAGCATTCAAAAGAATTCATTTTGGAGTAGAAATAACTCTGAGTCTCTAGCAAAGATACTCAATGGCTTCCCCTAGAAGTAGTTTTGTAAATATGTCTGCCACTTTTTCTTTTGTGCCCACATATTTAACTCTGATGTTCTTTTCTACAACTTGTTCTCGTAGAAAGTGATACTTGATTGGAATGTGCTTCATCTTGGAGTGCATCACCGGGTTCTTTGAGATATTGATGGCGCTTGTATTATCACAATAGATTGGAATGGGATCATCATACTCAACCTGTATATCTATAAGAGTTTGTTTCATCCATAGAACATGTGTACAACATTTTGTTGCTGCAATATACTCTACCTCGGCTGTAGATAAATATATTAATGATTGTTTCTTGCTTAGCCATGATACTAAACACTCACCCAAGTAGATCGTTGCTCCACTGGTGCTTCATCAGTAATCAATGCAACCTGCCCAATTTGCATCTGTGTAGGCAATAAGTGATAGATCATTTCCTTTTGGATACCATAATCAAAACTCTTATGTTCCTTTCAGATATTTGAAAATCCTCTTCACTGCTAATACATGTGATTCATTTGGTGCTTCTTGAAATCGTGCCACATGTCCAACTATATGCATTGCATCTGGTCTTGATGTTGTCACATATAGTAGGATACCAATCATTGACCTGTATTGCCTCTAATCTGTAGACTTTGAATCATCATCTTTGCTCAACTTGCAATTGGTTTGCATGGGAGTGATAACTGGTTTGCAATCTTCCATTCTAAACCTATTTAGCATTTCTCTGATATACTTGGTTTGAGAAATAAAAACTCCTTGGCTGCTTTGACATATCTGAAGACCCAGAAAGAAGGATAGTTCTCCAAGTAATGACATTTCAAATTCATTATGCATTTCCTTTGCAAATTTATGGCTTAACCTGTCATCAGTACTTCCAAAAATAATATCATCAACATAAACTTCAATTAATAAAATACTATCTTGAGTTACCTTGATGTAGAGGTTGATGTCTGCACTTCCTTTTCTGAACCCTTCCTGCTGTAGATATTTATCCACTCTAGAGTACCATGCTCTGGGAGCCTGTTTTACACCATACAAAGCCTTATTTAATTTACACACATAATCTGCGTTTTCTGACAACTGAAATCCTTTTGGTTGTTCAATGTAGACTTCTTCTTCAAGTTCCCCATTTAGAAAATTTGATTTTACATCCATCTGATACACTTTAATATTTTTGGAGAATGTATAAGCTAAAAACAATCAGATTGCTTCCATTCTGGAAACTGGGGAAAATGTCTCTTCAAAGTCGATTCCTTCAACCTGTGCATATCCTTTACATACCAATCTAGCTTTGTTCCTTGTAACTTGTCCATATTCATTCAATTTATTCATGTATACCCACTTTGTGTTGATCACATTCTTATCCTTTGGTCTTGGAACCAATTCCCAAGTGTCATTTTTCTCTATTTGATCTAATTCTTCATCCATGGCCTTATTCCAAAATTCATCCTTGATGGCCTCTTCAAAATAGGTTGGTTCAATCGTAGATGAGAGTGCTAGGTGCATTTGTTCTGGTGAACGGATTCTTCTTCTAGTCTCAACTCCTGCATCTTTATTTTTGATAATCTGATCTGAAGGATGATTATTATGTACATATGCTAGGAGTCTTTGGAGGCATTTGTTGAACTTTCTCTTTTGCTTCTGTCGGATCCTCTTCATCTTCCCCTTCTACTTATTTTTCATCTTTTACTTCTTCTTCATAAAGCTGTTATATTGATTCATTTTCTTCTTCCTTTAATTATTGTCTACATGTTTCATCAATTGTTACGTTGATGCTTTCCACAACTTTGTTCAATCTCAGGTTGTAACACTTGTGTGATTTCCTTGTACTTGAGTAACCAACAAGTACTCCTTTGTTTACATGAGAGTCAAACTTTCCCATTCTTCCATATTCTCTTTTGATGTAGCATTTGCTTCCAAAAACTCTGAAGTGCTTCACATTTGTTGGTCTTCCTTTCCATAGCTTGTAGGGAGTTTTGTCAGTGTTGTTTCTGAGAATTACTCTATTTTGAATGTGAAATGTTGTATGCACTGCCTATGTCCAAAAGATATCTGTCCATTTGGAATCCATTGGCATTGTTCGAGCCATTTCCTGTATTGCCATGTTCTTTGTTTCAACAACTTCATTTTGTTGAGGTGTCCTAGCAACAGAAAATTGCATTTTTATTCCATGCTTGCATTTTGAAGTGAACTCTCCTCCATTATCAGATCTCAAGCATTTGATTTTTGAATCCATTTCATTTTCAACCATTTCCTTGTAGACGTTAAAGTTTTCAAAATCTTTTGACTTATTCCTGAGAAAGCAAACTACAATCATTCTTGTATAATCATAAACTAATAACATAAATTATTTCTAACCTTTTAAACCCTTTGTTGTAGTTTGTCCAACTAAATCAATATGCACAATTTCTAGTGGTCTTGTCATTGAATATTCTTTTGATTTAAACCTGGTCTTTGTTTTCTTTCCTTGTTGACAGTGCTTGGATAAAGTGTTGGTTGGTTTTGTGATCTGGGGCATTTCTCTAACTGCTTCCCTTTTGCTGAATTTAACAAGGCTATCAAAATGTATGTGACCCATTATTTTTCACCATAGCCAACTTTCATCTTCCTTTCCTAGGCAACACTTTTTATTTCCAATTTCACTTAATACATATATGTTGCTGGAAGTTCTCACAGTTGTTGCAATCAATTTTCCTGAGCCTTCTTTTCTTATCTCACACTTTTGTGAATCAAAAGTAACTTTATGACCTTGGTCACACATTTGAATCACACTTAGAATATTATGTTTCATATCTTCTACTAGTAGAACATTTTCTGCCTTGGTATTCTTGTTCCCAATTCTGACTGTGGCTTTTCCAATGATTTTAGTTGAATCATCATTTCCGAAGGATACTGATCCATATCTTTCCTTTCTTAATGTAAGAAACCTGTCTCTATCACCTGTCATGTGTTTTGAATAGCCACTGCCAACATACCAACCATGTTTCTTCTGCTTAGCTTGTAGAGCGAGTGTCCATTCTTCATTGTTATACTGGTTATGTTTTTTTATCCATGTCCCTTTTTGAGGTTCCTGTCTATGACTGTTGTTGTTATGTTGTGGTTCTCTAGGAGGGACTATAATTCTGCAATCTTTGGCCATGTGTCCAAAGTTGTTACATTTGTAGCATTCCACTTCAGTGCTCAAAGATTCAAACCAGTTGTAACTTCTTCTCTATGTTTCACTACGCCTTCTTGGATAACCCTTTTGTGTATGAATTTCAAAGTTGTTTATGTTCCTGTTGTTAGCTTTGAAATTCACATCTTTATGTCCAAAATTATTACATGCATAACATAAACCAAAAAATATAGTTTGATACCTGGTAGTTGAAGATCTTTTGAAAGGAGGTACTCTTATGAATCCTCCTTCTTCATGAGGCCTATCTATTTCTATCAGTTCTTGATTCTGAAATCTAAATATTCTCGGTGGAGGAGTGTCCCTGTAATTTTATTTGTAGACCTTCCTATCCCCTTTGATTGTTTATGCATATCTTTTTGGATATGTTTCATGTTTTGTTGTTTTGGAGCTTGATCCCTTTTCTATCTGATTGTATCCAAGTTCAGACTTGTCATGATGAGGTTTTTAACTGTTGATAATATCATTCAAAACTTTTGGGTTGTTCTACATATTTTTCTTTTGAATATCCTTTCTTAATGTGACAATTTATGCTTCCAAATTTCCAATGATCATGTCTCTTCCTTCTAGCTGTTCTTTGAGTTCTTTCTCATTCTTTTATCTTCTTCAATTTGAACCTTCAAATTTGTGATCATTTGTTCTAGTTCCTGAGTGTCTTCTTTCTTGTCTAGTTTCGCTTGTAGTTTCTTGTTTTTCTTCTTTTCTCTTCTGATAACTTCTATGGCACACAACAATTATTCTCGGTAGTCAACTTCTGCCTCTTCATATTCTTCTTTGGAGTCTTCTTTATCAGATTCTTCTACTGCCATGAATAGAACTTTTTCTGTCTCACTGTCACTGACTTCATCTTCATCTAATGATGAGATGTCTTCTTTGGTGCATAAACTTTTCTTGAAAACTTTCTTTGTGGTTCTTTTGTCTTTATATGTTTGTTTTCTATTTGAGTAACCTTCATAATTTCTCTTTTTCTTATGAGGACATTTGTTATCAAAATGACCAATGCCATCACAATTAAAACAAATCAAAGGAATCTTACCTCTATACCTGCCGTTGGTTCCCTTGTTCAATCTTCTGACAAAGTTGGTCACTTCTTCATCATCTTCCGAGATGTCACTGTTGCTGCTATGTTATTTTTCTTTTTGCTTTCCCTTTTTCTTTGACCTTTTGGATGCTTTGAAGGCTGCTTCTTTTATATTTGGATTTTCCTGTTCAATTCTCATTTCATATGCTGTGAAGATTCTATGTAGTTCATCCATGCTTATTGAGTTTATATCTTGTTTTTCTTCTAGTGCTGATATCTTAGGGTCAAATCTCATAGGAAGAGATCTTAGTACCTTTTGAACAATTACAGATTCTTTGATTTCTTCTCCCAATCCAAAGATTGCATTTACAGTTCCATCGACTCGTAAAAAGTATGCAATATTCTCATCTTCCTTCATATTTAGTTGTTTGAACTAACCTCTATAATTTTGAAGCTTTGTTGCTTTGAATTTTGAATCTCCTTCATAAATATTTTGAAGTCTGTCCCAAATATCTTTAGCGGATTTATAATGTGCAACTTTGGTGAATACCGATTCTCCGAGACCTTTTAGAAGTGCATTTGTGTCTTTGGAATTATTCTGACCGAGTTTCACTGCTTTTTCATTTGTCGATGGAACTGTTGGTGTTGTGTATCCATCTACAATTGATTGCCAAATTTCAAATCCTTGTGCCTGTATATATGTCTTCATCCTTATGCTCCAAAATGCATACTTTTGTCCATCAAGCTGTGGTATTCCATTTTTATACATGTTGTTTCTCTCCATGATCTACCTTTCAGTGGTTAAACTAATTTCTAAAGGAACCTTCTCTGATACCAATTGTTGGATTGCTAATAGGGGGGGTGAATCAGTAATAGAGAAATCTAATCCTTTTTAACCATATAATGAAAGTGTTATATAAATATAGCATTATCATCCAATATTTTTAGAGTAAATAAACAATGAACAAATGAACAATCATACACATACACAATACACCAGTGTTTTTATGTGGAAACCCAAAGCGGGAGAAAACCAAGGAATGTTTTTTCTTATATGTCTTGAAGAATTACATTCATTGGAAGTACCAACTTCCTTGTTTTCCAACTGCAACTGAAAGGAGGCTCCAACCCCCTAGTTTCTCAGGATACAGCCTGAGGGAAGCTCCAAGTCCCCAATTCTTTGGCTACAACCTGAAGGAGGTTACAACCCCCTATGGTCTCTGGCTACAACTGGAAGGTGGCTACAACCACCTATCCTTGCCCCGTCCAACCGCCATGACATATAAGTAGAATGATGGAACCACTGTCACACTATCACTGTGCGATATACTGTTGTAAACCTGTGCCAATTAACCTGCACCAAACAACCTGTACCAATAACTTGAACCATGCATCAACATGTACCTCAACCTTGTTGAATTACGACTTATTCTAGAGAGAGAACTTGTAGAGCGTGCACCACACGAAATATTTGTTGTATGGATCTGAAAATTGTACACTGAATACTAAAGAATGTACTCTAACCAACACATTTGGTCTTACTGAATTTGGATGTATTATGAAGAAGTTATGACATTTTTACCCGAAACACCTTAGAAAGCATCATTAAAAGAATTTATCCTCCCTTGAATTTTGGCCTTCTTTACTTCACCTTCCCTATGAAATTTGGCTTAGATATCCTCTGGTTACCTTAGTCACCTGTAGATATTCAATATGCTCAAGTGTGATTGAAATGAGAGAGCCTTGCCTCTTATTTATACTTTCATGTAGCTTCCTTAGAAGCATCTTCTAGATCACTTTGTCCACATAGTCACCTATGTCCAACTTTGCCCAATTTTCCACTTGTCCATATCCAATAGGCACTTGACTACTTAACCCATTTTCCTCATTTTAGGGTTAACCTTCTTATAACCACTTTCCATAATTAGAAAGTTCTTCATTTACTTTATTATTTAAATAATCCTCCTTGACTTTGTCACTCACTTTATTATTTAAATAATTTCTTCTTTGCAAGCACTTTGACCTTTTAGGGCTTCAAGCCAACAAATGAGGGTCCTCCAACTTCATAAGGCCATAACTCTCAAACCATGATGAGTTATGTGACATTCCACATACCACCAAAAATGGCATGACATGTGTTATCCATATAGAATAGTTTTACCTACAAATATATCAAAACTCATGCCATTATACATCAAACAAACTTGGGTCCATTACCCAAACCTTTGTGCTATCAGAATTCGCTACCAGACTTTCTTCAAGGGTTGACATCAATGAAAACCAACCCAATTAATCAACAGTTTTCAGAGTCAGGCTCAAGACCTCAACCAAACAAGGAAAAATTGGAAAATATAGGAAGGGGATTGTAGGTCAGTGGTATTTAAGAGGACCTCCCTCAAACCCAAATAAGGTTGAAGAGCAATTGGAATAGGAAGACAACCACCAAAAACTGACAACTCAATTTTTCACTCCCCCGAGCCTATCTAAGTAGTTTTATTCTTGTTTTTGGTTGATATCTCAAGAAAATTGTCTTTAAACTTTTTCAAGCTTTAGATAGTCAAGACACTTTTAATATTTTATTATAGGAGGATATATAACACTAGAAAAATATCATAAATAACTATTGAACTTGGTAAATTATTTAATGTCATGTTTTGCAACACCTTGTGACCTAGTTTCCTCAATGGCAGACCCCGAGATGTTTTGATTGTAAATTTTTATACATAATACTAATATAAAATTGATCTGGATTGGATCATTATATTGTTTTCCATCTATCTCAATCCTTTTAGAGTGGGAAAAATTGGAGGATTCAGCTTGCACGACCCATTTTATTGGCAGGTTCGAGTTTGGAAAATTGGGGTCTGGAACCTTCTGAAGCCATTTCGAGGCATTAAAAAACATTTTTGGGGGTTATAGTTTCCATAACATGTGCACACCACCTTGACAATATTATACACTCTGAGACCTTTCCAACGATGTAGATCTTGCATCAATAAGAGGTCATTTGCAAAATGTATGCCTCATGCAAGTTGATGTATTGTGTTGACCACCGTGGTACGAGAGGATGACACATAAACCCCCATTACTCATAAATATGGGGCTAGCAATGTCAATAATTTCAAGAATATTCTATAAGGTTCAAAACCCTACACAATTGAGGGTTGAGGAAGTCAAAAACCTATCCCTAGATGGTTATCGGGCTATGTTAAATATCGATCCACTAGGAGGAGAGGGGGTTCCATTCTTTTGTATTGTATCTTGTTCCATAACTGAGAAAACAATATGAGAGTGGTATTATGTGAGAATAGCAGAGGATGAGAGATTCTTTATCATCCATATAGACCACGGGTCAAAGGAAACTCCACAGAGAGTGTCTCTTTATTTGTACTTGCATCATTTCTATAACAAAGAAAAGAGAGCAGAGCAGTCTCACCTTCTATCTGGGATTTCTCCCATATTGGGTTTCCCATGTCATATCTTGTTTTTATCTTGTGGATGGTGTGTGATTGTATTTTATTTTTCTTTATTCTATGCATTTTATCTATTTCATGCATAAGCAGAAAATAAATAGCTAAATATTCTAGAATCGAAAGGAATTTAACCTTTGTAGTGTAGATTTCAGTTTTATTTATCAGATTTGTTGTGGCGAACTATTCAAGTGCAATATCCACGTCATTTTACAGATCAAAAATATATCTTACCAACAAAAAAAAAAAATAAGTGCTCATTGATATTTCTAGATATAAAAGGTGTCATGAGTTTTGAAACATTCAACTTTTCGAGTGGACACTCCACCCATCACCAGGAAAAAAAAAGCAACTAATGATGTTAAAACATAGCATTGATGTATAGATTTTAAATGCGTTTTGATGAGATCGGACCATTAAGAATATGTAAATAAATAAATTAATTAACAAAATAGCAGTTATGAAAAACATTAAAATATTGAAAAGATAAAGAATTAAAAATCGAGTAAAATTTTTATTTTCAATGGAAAAAAAAATAAAGATGCAAATTGTGAGGAAAGAAACATAAAATGAAATTGAACATTTTGAAATATTGTTAAATATAATATTAGGAATAAATTAAAATATGATATTAATATTAAATTAAAAGAAACAAGTGAACTAAACATTCAAAAATATTTAAAATTTTAGCAATTATTCTCAAATTTAAAAACTAAAATAAAATTTTAACATTTAATTATTTTTTAATTAACTTTTTTTATATTAAGTATATAACATCGAAATTTTATCATTATATATGTACCTATACATATATATATACATAGACATTTCCAATCCTAAACCATAAATATGACACATTGTAATGTCCACATATTTGGATTCCCTTACTTTGTAGTTGTAGATGACCTTTTGAGTTTATGTCATCTTCACCAGAGGAGTAAACTAAAGTTAACAATGAGCTCAGGTGGTTTGGAGGAACTATATGAGGCCCATCCTAGTCCATTTATCATGTTTCATCATTGGGATCACTTCCTCACAATTCTCTCTTGGTTCTGTAGTATTCCAATGATTATCGTAATTTTGGGTTATTATTGGGGATAATTTAATTAAATGCACTAAAGGTATTATTTGGATCATATTGTATGAGGGGATAGATAATTGTAATAGCTCATTAGAATTGGGATGAAAATATCTAAAGGATGGGAAGATGAGAAAGGGACTTCCAACGTCTAGGAATGTCTTTAAAGCCAATTAATCACTTTTCAGCATTAAAAGGGGGATTAATTAATTATTTGATGTCATAGGGGCGAAAAAGTGGCATTGAGTAATTAATAAAAAGGGGGAGTTTAAGGGACTTGAATTTTATAAAGTAACTTTACTTTATTAAAATAGTAAAAAATGTTAACGAAGAAATAAAAGTAAAATGAGGGGCGTCCTCTCTCATTATGCATATTGTATTTTTCTAAAACAAAATTGAGAGAGCTCGTATGGCTTTGGCTCTTGGGACGAAAACCCTAAAGAGTTTGGGACTATTGGTTTCGGTGGTGAGACCATCCACCTTAGTTGATCGAACAGAGGAGATCATTCAGATATTATTATGGTGCTTCATTTGGGATGACATATATCTTTGGTGGTTGATTTTTATCTCTTGGCGACTGAGTTTTTCATGTGCAGAGGTCGACTTAGCTTGATAACGGTGTGTTTATGGGTGTGGCTAGGTTTTGGTATTGTGGGAAGCACCTTTCTTAGTTAGGGTAGATTTATTTGTGGGTATCCTTTATTACTTAGTAGGGGGACGAGTTCTCATTTGGGGGCTAAGCTACTATTGGAGATGAGTTGCTATCAAAAGAGGACAATTTCTCTATTTGTTGGGCGTAGTTTTGTTGAGGAGAGGTCGAGTTATCTAGTGGGAGGCATTACATACTTGTTAGATGTCGATACCTCATACCTTCTAGTCATTTCATCTCATTTGGGGTCGACTTCCTTGGTTGGGCGAGTCAACAATAGCTCTGGACCATGTCTTATAGTGTTGGGTTGTATTTCTCTTATGGTCGAAATTCTTAGTGAGGAGGATGATTCTTAATGTACTTGTTTAATATTTGTTAAGGTCCTAACCCGCACATAGGTAGATCAATGTATTCGGATGTAATAAAGGTCAATATTAATAAAGCCTTTCAATAAAATAGAATAAGGCGGATGTAAGAAGACCTAATAGAAGCTCCCGCTTCTAGAAGGATCTTCCTCTAGATGCTTCTCTTAATAGACATATTTAGTATAAATAAGGGTCGAGGGTATGAAAACCCTAGCTTGGATATTATTGTAACAGAGCGCTGCTCGACTGGAGGTTGCCCCCTCGAAGAGGCCTGTGAACATTGCTTTCTGAATCAAAGTGTTATTTCAATTGTTGTTCTCATATTATTTATGTGTTATTGTGGAGATTATGCTGGTTATATTACTGTTATTCTGTCATTTCTAGCATTTTATTTCTGTTCTACGTATTTGTTATATCTGGTATCTTACAAGTCGTATCAGAGCACTTTCCTTGGCAGAAATTGTGGGAATTGTTTTTCAGGGTAGAGATGTATTCCGACGTCTTTAATCCATAGAGATATGTCATTACGTGCATAAACCCACGGTTGAGGGATTCATACACGCAGGAAATACAAGTGGTTCTTAAGTGCACATATGTTGGCCACCCTTATAACCCCTGTTGGTACCCCTTCGAGTGGTAGCGCATCAGACAACACCTATGTACGGATCGACCTAGATTTCCTGAAGCCCTCTTTAGATAAACCTATCAGCCGTCGGACTGCTATAGTGTCACCGAGAACAACACTCGGGAAGATACTCTCTAGTACCTGGGTAGTTGGGTAGTACGGATAAGGGTATGGTCTATCCTCCTTAGTTAGTGCCCTAAGATATTGGGCCGAGTACTACTGTTGGACCCCGCACGTATATCAGAGAGCTATAGCACAGGGCAAACCCTTGTATGTAGAACCCTTGAATACCTAACCCTTGGGGAACATAAACATAAACAAATTAAACCGACCAGATCTATTGCCGCGCAACTGTGTTCGGGTTGCCAAGTAAATACACATTTCTTTCTGGTTAAGAATTTGGGGATTTCAGCACTGCAGCATTCTTTAGACCGAAATTTTTTCACCATTATTTGAGACCTATTCCATTAGATTCATTTCTTCTCCCTTATCAAATTCATCCATATCATTTTTATGCAAAAAAAATTTACCCCGCCCGCTCCCTTTTCAGTTCACCCATCCTCATGGGCCATACCCGTAGCCAAGAACTGGAGTCTCGCTTCAACACCTTGCAATCTAGTTTCCTCAAGACCCAAAAAGAAGTGCAACAAATCAGTGCTACTATTGCCTCCCAAGATACATCCATCAATACCACCATAAATGCATTTGTGCAGTCCGCAATGGAGGAAGTCAAACACGAACTGACCACCCAACTTAAATCTGTCTTTGCATCACTCTGCACCAAACTAAAGATCCCTACCGATGACCCTTTTCCTAACGCACATACAAAGACTGAACGTGAAACTTCTTCCCATTCCCATACCTTTCAACCCCATCACTTTCAACGGGACATACGCCTTCTGCGGGTGGATGTAACCAAATTTGATGGCTCGGACCCCACTGGTTGGGTCACCCAAATGGAACATTATTTCTCTCTCTACAACATTATAGATGACTTGGCCAAACTCCGGTATGGTGTTCTCTATCTAGATCAAGAATGTTGGCAATGGTGGCAATGGAGAAAAACTTCCCATCAATTGTATATTGCTTGGACCCAATTTGTGACTGAGCTTTATGAACACTTTGACACTGACACCAACCATTTGGGCCGTTTGACAAAATTGAAACAATCAGGAACAGTCGAAGACTTCATAGTTTCATTTGAGCGCCTGGCTTTTCAAACAGAGGGCATGACTGATGCTTTCTTTCAAGAGTGTTTTATTAGTGGCCTCCAGGAGGCTACTAAAAAAGCTAAAGAAGCACAACAAATTGTTTCCTCTCAAAACTGTAAGCCTTCCTTTATCCCTCGCCCTAAACCAGTAAACCCCACTACTCCCTCTGCCCCATTAAAGATCCAAAAATTGACCAAGGATGAAATGGTTGAACACCAACTCAAAGGCCTCTGTTATAATTGTGATGACAAATATTTCTCGGGCCACAAATGTAAGGAACAAAAGATTTTTATGGCCATCTCTGAGGATATTCCGAAAGAGGATGTTGAAACTCCCCTTATGCCCAAGTCACCAGAAATCACTGACATAAACCCTCCCTCCAACCCTTCCCAAAGTGGAACCGATCATTTCACTCAATGCTCTCACCAGATTCTCTGCCCCCCAAACCCTCAAGTTAATCGGTTACATCAAGCACCGAAAGTTCATCATTCTGGTTGATAGTGGCAGCACCTACAATTTTAACCACATTGCCCAAGAAACCCATTGCTACATCCATGATGTCAACAATTTCCAAATCATGATTGCCAATGGTGGTTCTATGAAATGTTGTGGGCGCTGTGAAAGTGTGTGTCTCCAAATTGGTGACTACCACCTAAAATCCCATATGTTTGTTATTGACATGGGCGGTTGCGACATTGTGTTGGGTGCAGACTGGCTAAGGACTTTGGGTCCCATTCTCATGGATTTTAAGAACTTAACCATGTCATTCGACCAAGAAGGCCACCAATATAAATTCCAAGGCATCACCGTTGGTTCATCTGAGGTCATAAGTTCCCATCGCATGGAAAAGATGCTCAAAAAAGGTTATTCTGGTGTCATTGCCCAACTCCATGCCATACAAGCAACAGAGACACCCCCAGTGCCCCAAGACCTCCAAGCCCTCCTTTCTAAACACCAAACAGTATTTTCCACTCCCCAAGGACTCCCTCCTTCTCACGGTGTTCATGATCATTCCATTCCTCTTGTCCCAAGAAGCCTCCCCCCCAATATCCATCCATATCGCCACCCCTTTGCACAAAAAAATAAAATTGAGAAAATGGTCCAGGAACTCCTTACTACAGGCGTCATTTGTCCTAGTACGAGCCCTTACTCATCTCCGGTCGTCATGGTACTGAAGAAAGAAGTTTCTTGGAGAATGTGTCCCGACTTTCGTGCTCTCAACAAATTGACCATCAGAGACAAATTTCCCATTCCTGTCATTGATGACCTCCTGGATGAATTGAGTGGTGCCCAATTCTTTACCAAACTTGATCTTCGCTCGGGCTATCACCAGATACGTATGAAAGAGGCAGACATTTCCAAGACAGCCTTTCGCACTCATGAGGGCCGCTATGAGTTTTTGGTCATGCCCTTTGGCTTGTGTAACGCCCCCTCCACCTTCCAGAGCCTCATGAACCATGTCTTCTGCCCTTTTCTCTGTCATTTTGTCTTAGTTTTCTTTGATGATATCCTGATCTATAGAAAAACTTGGACAGACCATCTTACTCATGTGGATCAAGTTCTCCGCCTACTCTCTCAGCACCAACTTTTCCTGAAACAATCTAAATGTGATTTTGGTGCCTCAGAAGTAGAATACTTGGGTCATCTGGTGGGAAAGGATGACGTCATGGTGGACCCAAAAAAGATTGAAGCTATGCAAGATTGGTCGCCCCCAAAGACTCTCAAAATATTGCATGGATTTTTGGGCCTAACAGGGTATTATCGCAAGTTTGTTAAGAACTACGAAAAGATTGCAGCACCTCTCATGGCTCTCCTAAAAAAGAACTCTTTCACTTGGACTCCAGCAGCTACTCAAGCTTTTCAAACCTTGAAGATAGCCATGTGCACCACTCCGGTTCTAGCCCTTCCTGATTTCACAAAGACCTTTGTGTTGGAATGTGATGCCTCAAGGAAAGGAATCGGCGTTGTCCTTATGCAAGAGGGTCGACCTTTGGCCTTCACCAGCAAGCAACTGTCTGAAAGGAATCTGGGCAAACCCATTTATGAAAAGGAAATGTCGGTGATTCTGCATGCCATTGAGCTGTGGCGTCCTTATCTCTTTGGGAAACACTTCCAAATTAAGACCGACCATCAAAGCCTCAAGTACTTTCTGGAACAACACATTTCCTCCCAGGAGCAACAAAAATGGGTGACTAAGCTCTTTGGATATGATTATGAGATAATTTACAAGAAGGGCAAAAACAATGTCGTGGCGGATGCACTGTCTTGGAAATATGAAGACAAAGGATCCCTTTTTTCTCTTTCCTTCATTGTACCTGATTGGCTCCAAGCTGTGCGCCAGGAATGGCTTCAAGATCCCAAAAGTTCACATCTGATCCAGCAATTGTAGACCATGTCTCCGGCTCCCCTAGGGCACTCCTAGCTCCAGGATGAGCTTTGATACAAAGGCCTCTTGTATTTAAGTAAACAATCCAAGCTCAAATCCACAGTACTTTCTAAGCTTCATGCTACACCCACAGCAGGGCACTCAAGGTTCACCAAAACATATGACAGGGTCAAACGTTCTTTTTTTTGGGATGGTATGAAACAGGACATTCGTAAGTTTGTCGCTGAATGTGAGGTGTGTCAACGCAACAAGGGAGAAACAGTCAAATCTCTGGGCAGACTCCAACCGCTTCCAATTCCCCCTGCTATTTGGAAGGATATCTCTATGGACTTTATTACAGGCTTACCAAAATCGGGGAATAAATCAGTCATAATGGTGGTGGTGGATCGCCTTTCCAAGTATGCTCATTTTTGCGCTCTTCACCACCCATTTACTGCATCCACGGTGGCTCAAATTTTCATGGACAAGGTCTTTAAGCTTCATGGCATGCCACACTCTATTGTTTCCGATCGTGACCCAACTTTCACAAGCAATTTTTGGCAAGAACTGTTTAAGCTACAAGGCACACAATTGCATCTCAGCTCAGCTTATCATCCCCAGACGGATGGTCAAACGAAAGTTGTCAACAAGTGTTTGGAAACATATCTGAGGTGCTTTGCCTCTAAAAAACAACACCAGTGGGCTCAATGGTTACCCCTAGATGAATGGTGGTACAACACTACATACCATATAGCCACTCGTATGACTCCTTTTGAAGCGGTATATGGACAGAGGCCACCTTTAGTTCTCTAATACTTACCAAGTACCTCGAAGGTCCAGGCGGTTGACCAAACACTTAAAGTCCGGGAGGATATTCTTCGTACCCTTAAAGAGAACTTGGTCATGACACAAAATCACATGAAGCAACAAGAAGATCAAGGTCGCTCTGAACGTCAATTTGCAGAAGGGGATCAAGTGTTTATGCGACTGCAACCATATAAGCAAACTTCCCTCAAGGCCGAGCATTGTCAGAAGCTAGAGCCCAAATTTTATGGTCCTTACATAGTTCTCAAGCGTGTGGGACAAGTTGCATATCAGTTAGCTCTGCCCAGTCAGTCGAAGCTACATCCTATTTTTCATGTTTCATGCTTGAAGAAGAGATTGGAACCAGGTGCCGAATTCAAACCAACCTTCCAGAGTTAGCTGAAGAAGTGCAAGATACCAGATATATAAAATATGCAGAACAGAAATAAAATGCTAGAAATGGCAGAATAACAGTAAAATATCCAACATAATCTTTACAATACACAGAAATGATATACGAAATAGCAATAGAAAAGCACTTTGATTCAGAAAGCAATGTTCACAGGCCTCTTCGAGGGGGAAACCTCCAGTCGAGCAGAGCTCTGTTACAATAATCTCCAAGCTAGGGTTTTCATACCCTCGACCCTTATTTATACTAAATATGTCTATTAAGAGAAGAATCTAGAGGAAGATCCTTCTAGAAGCGGAAGCTTCTATTAGGTCTTCTTACATCTGCCTTATTCTATTTTATTGAAAGGTCTCATTAATATTGACCTTTATTACATCCGAATACATTGATCTACCTATGTGCAGGTTAGGACCTTAACATGTATGCCCCCTTAAAAATAGCCTTGTCCTCAAGGCTTGAGATGTGGAAACTGTTGTAGAATGGTAGCTGGTTCCCAAGTGGCATCTACTGGAGTCATATCTTTCCACTGTACTAGCACTTCCTTGATGGTTCTCTGACGCAGACGACGCTCCCACTGGTCCAAAAATGCTTCTGGTTGTATCCAAATGGATCCTTCTTCAGCTAACTTTGGAAGGTTGGTTTGAATTTGGAACCTGGTTCCAATCACCTTCTTCAAGCATGAAACATGAAAATCAGTATGTAGCTTCGACTGACTGGGCAGAGCTAACTGATATGTGACTTGTCCCACACGCTTGAGAACTATGTAAGGGCCATAAAATTTGGGTGCTAGCTTTTGACACTGCTCGGCCTTGAGGGAAGTTTGCTTATATGGTTGCAGTTGTAGAAACACCTGATCCCCTTCTACAAATTGACGTTCGGAGCGACCTTGATCTGCTTGCTGCTTCATTCTATTCTGGGCCATGACCAAGTTCTCTTTAAGGGTATGAAGGATATCCTCGCGGACTATAAGTGTTTGGTCAACCGCCTGGACCTTCGAGGTACCTGGTAAGTATGAGAGAACTGAAGGTGGCTTATTTCCATACACTGCTTCAAAAGGAGTCATGCGAGTGGCTATATGGTATGTAGTGTTGTACCACCATTCGGCGAGGGGTAACCATTGAGCCCACTGGTGTTGTTTTTCAGAGGTAAAGCACCTCAGATATGTTTCCAAACACTTGTTGACGATTTCTGTTTGACCATCTGTCTGGGGATGATAAGATGAGCTGAGATGCAATTGTGTGCCTTGTAGCTTAAACAGTTCTTGCCAAAAATTGCTTGTGAAAGTTGGGTCTCGATCCGAAACAATAGAGTTTGGCATGCCATGAAGCTTGAAGACCTGATCCATGAAAATTTGAGCCACCGTGGATGCAGTAAATGGGTGGTGAAGAGCATAGAAATGAGCATACTTGGAAAGACGATCCACCACCACCATTATGACTGATTTATTCCCCGATTTGGGTAAGACTGTAATAAAGTCCATAGACATATCCTTCCAAATAGTAGGGGGAATCGGAAGCGGTTGGAGGGTGCCTGGAGATTTGACTGTTTCTCCCTTGTTGCGCTGACATATCTCACATTCAGCCACAAACTTACGGATGTCTTGTTTCATACCCTCCCAGAAAAAAGAACGTTTGACTCGGTCATATGTTTTGGTGAACCCTGAGTGCCCCGCTGTGGATGTAGCATGAAGCTCAGAAAGTACCGTGGATTTGAGCTTGGATTGTTTACTTAAATACAAGAGGCCTTTGTATCTAAGCTCATCCTAGAGCCAAGAGTACCCTGGGGGAGCCTGAGCCTTATTCTGCAGTTGTTGGATCAGATGCGAACTTTTGGGGTCTTGAAGCCATTCCTGGTGCACAGCTTGCAGCCAATCGGGTACAATGAAGGAAAGAGAAAAAAGGGATCCTTCGTCTTCATATTTCCGGGACAGTGCATCCGCCACGACATTGTCTTTGCCCTTCTTGTAAATGATATCATAATCATATCCAAAGAGCTTAGTGACCCATTTTTGTTGCTCCT